>JACEEZ010022029.1:25000-27500 GCA_016584305.1 Chionoecetes opilio
GTAGATTATACAGTCATGATATAAACTACTGTGTATCATCTTCAGTGGCACAGACACATCAGTAGTGATGCTATAATTCATAATATTTGGCGCCTGGCGACATTATTGCAGCTGGCGACTAAAGTGTTATCTACGGTAGCTAAAGTTCACACAATTGACTAAACTGACACACACACACACACACACACACACACACACACACACACACACACACTCAAAAAGGCAATTCATTACGATATTTATATGACTACCAATAATAATAATGATAATAATAATATAATAATAATAAATGATCAAAACGATAATCATTACAGCACACAACACCACCACCACCACCACCACCTACAACAACAACAACAACAACAACAACAACAACAACAACACAACAACAGTGCAAGACGTAATAGGGGGTTGGGGAAGGTGGGGGAAGGTGGGGAAGGTGGGGAGGGGAATGAACAGCAGGGAATGCGTACTAAGGGGAAAAGAGAGGAAATGAAGAGGGGTGGGGAGGGTAGGGGAAGGCAAGAGGAGGAATACAAAGGAATACAAAGGAAGAACAGACAGCAACAGCCCTACTGGACCAAACGAGGCTGCCTGTGTGACTACTTTCTACCACTATAGTTTCTACGTGTTAGAGGTCAAAGAATAAAAGAAAAGTGGAGGAGGCGGACGAGGAGGAGAGAATGGGGAGGAGGAGGAAGGGAGGAGGAGGAGGAAGGGGGGGGAGGAGGAGGAGGAGGAGGAGGAGGAGGAGGAGGAGTAGGAGGAGGAGGAGGAGGAGGAGGAGGAGGAATATGGAGATAGTAGGGGGGTTGGGGGGGTAAGGGTGCCATGAGGACAGTGCCCCCAACATCGTCTCCCAAACTGGCACTTACTTGGCACTGGGAGATAGGGAAAATGGGGGGAGGGGGAGGGGAAGGAGGGGGGGATAGGTGGAGTGATGGATGGATGGAAGGGGAGGTTGGGGGGAGATGGGGGCACAGGGAATGGCGGGGCACGGTGGGGGGGGGGGGGTAGGCCGTTACATATCAACATAAGAAAGAACATAAGAAAATAAGGAAATAGGGAAGCTACAAGAGGCTGGGAGACCTACACGAGGTAGTTCCTGTTACTTAACACTACCTACATCCACCTTTCATCCCCATCCATGAAATGATCTAGCCTCCTTTTATAGCTCCCTAACAAGTGCTTATGGGCCCTTCGGACCCATGTATTGATGTTTGTAGTAGTAGTATATTTTAAACAACAATGTGATTGCAAATTCCAATCGTGTTGTTGCTGTCGTTGGTCACTGGTCAAAGTGCCTCGGGGTAGACCACGTTCCGTGTGATTCCAACCCTTTGTGTTCCGTGTGATTCCAACACACACACACACTCACACACGCACACAAACGTAAGTCCATGAGTCTACTGAGTTTGTGGAATACGGCAAGACGTTACCGCAGAGTTTTTCCTGTAATCTAATACTCCTAAGTTTGTTTAGCCCTAAACCCCCTTCAAAAGTATTCAATTGACATGGGACCAAGCCGCTTACCACCTACGATTTATTTGTAACTTTTTGAGCCTACTCTCATCAAAATTGAATGTACAGTTTCGGCTACCCAAAACAGACAGACAGACAGACAGACACACGGCTACTCCTAAAGTATATTAGATGACTCCGCACTAAATACCTGACGACTGAGTCCATTCCAATCATTTACCACCTTATTTGTGAACCAGTTTTTCCCTATTTTTTTTTTTAATCTACGCTTTTCCAGTTTGAATCCGTTACTTCTTGTTCTACCCTGATTACTTCCTAGCCGTAAGAACTATTCCTACGTCTAAGAAAATAAAGTTAAGACTTCTGTTACAAATATATCCACTTAAAAGCAGCGGTGGACCACCACGACTGTGAGGCGTAACCCTCTAAGCTCGAAACAACTAAGTCATGAACAGACTGATCCGTGAGTCAGGTGTTCGGACAGGGCTGGAACAGATCACTATAACTATAACCACCAAACAGAAGAAAATACAACACTAGAGTACAGTACATGGCACTGAAACACAGGCGTGCATAACTAAAAAATAAATAAATATAGGGAGGAACGAGAAAATCTGCAGAGAAGGAAAACGGCAGATTATTAGGCCATACTTAAGTAAAAAATAAAAGGCAACTCTACTCTTCGTCACATCAAAAATAATATAAGCTCCTCCCACAACCAGTAGACGGTGGAGCCTATGGCTTTCCGTAATGCTAAGTGGCAGACAAAACTCGGTAAAAGGACGTACAAAACACTGATGTCCAAGCGAAATTCACCTTTATCGTCCGCTAGACGGAGAAATTGCCTTATTAAAATAGCCTTGGAAATCCCACGAGATAAACTCCCTTTTCACACCTGGACCCAAAGACCCATCCACCGGATGTGATTAGAAGCAGACTGGTGGCCAGACTGCCAAACACACACACGCACACAACAGAGCCGTAGATAGGTGACAGGTCCCTATCTACGGCTCTGACG
>JACEEZ010022029.1:32500-42500 GCA_016584305.1 Chionoecetes opilio
TAATAATGATCACGTCACTTACCAACCCGCCAGTATGGACAAGGAAGTAAAAACAACGAATGTAGGAAAGTAAATAACAGTAAAGGAAGTCAACAAAGTATGGGTAGTTAGGTAACAGAATAACCTAACAACAACACTAACCTTCCCTAAACTAACCTAACCAACCTAAACTAACAACACTAACCTTCCCTAAACTAACCTAACCAACCTAAACTAACAACACTAACCTTCCCTAAACTAACAACAGTAACCTTCCCTAAACTAACAACACTAACCTTCCCTAAACTAAACTAACCAACCTAAACTAACAACAGTAACCTAACCTAACCTAACAACAGTAACCTTCCCTAAACTAACAACAGTAACCTTCCCTAAACTAACAACAGTAACCTTCCCTAAACTAACCTAACCAACCTAAACTAAACTAACAATACTAACCTTCCCTAAACTAAACTAACAACACTAACCTTCCCTAAACTAAACTAACAATACTAACCTTCCCTAAACTAACCTAACCAACCTAAACTAACAACAACAGTAACCTAACCTAAACTAACCTAACTAACCAAAACTAACAACACTAACCCCTAAACTAACCTAACTCTAACCTTCCCTAAACTAACCTAACCAACCTAAACTAACAACACTAACCTAACCTAAACTAAACTAACCACCTAACTAACACCTAACCTCCCTAAACCTAACAACACTAACCTTCCCTAAACTAACTAACAACCTAACTAAACACTAACCTAACCTAAACTAACCTAACCAACCTAAACTAACAACAGTAACCTAACCTAAACTAACCTAACTAACCTAAACTAACAACACTAACCCCTAAACTAACCTAACCAACCTAACTTTAACTAACTAACAAACTTACCTAACCTTCCTTTCCTCACTAATTTAACTTCTAAACTATACACTAAACTACCATATAACCAACTAATTACTATTTAGAAATTCTGTTGCCTTATTTTCTTGTACTTCTTTCGGTATTTGGTTATCTCGGAATTCACGTAATTTGCATGCATTTGTTTGGAGTATTCCCTGGGGGGTTGCGAGGTTATTATGTCAGGTTAGGTCAGCTAGGTTTGTGATAGGTTTGGTTAGGTTTTGGTTAGGTTTGGTTAGGTTTGGGATAGGTTTGTTAGGTTTGGGATAGTTTGGTTAGGTTAGGTTAAGTTGGTTAGGTTTATGTTAGGTTTGGTTAGGTTTGGTTAGGTTTGGTAGTTTGGGTAGGTTGGTTAGGTTTGGGATAGGTTTGGTTAGGTTTGGATAGGTTTAGTTAGGTTTGGGTAGGTTTAGGTAGGTTAGGTTGGTAGGTTTAGTAGGTTGGTTAGTGTTGGTTGGATAGGTTGGTTAGGTTAAGGTTAGTTAGGTAAGGTTTAGGTTAGGTTTGTTGGATAGGTTGTGTTAGGTGAGGTTTAGGTTGGTAGGTTGGTTAGGTTTGGTTAGGTTTGGATAGGTTTTAAGGTTTGGTTGGTAGGTTTAGGTTTAGGTTGTAGGTTTGGTTAGGTAAGGTTTATGTTAGGTTTGGTGTAGGTTTAATGTTAGGTTTTGGTTAGGTCTATGTTAGGTTGGTTAGGTTTGTTGGTGGTTTGGTTAGGTTTATGTTAGGTTTGGTTAGGTTTATGTTAGGTTTGGTTAGGTTATGTTAGGTTTGGTTAGGTTTATGTTAGGTTTGGTTAGGTTTATGTTAGGTTTGGTTAGGTTTATGTTAGGTTTGATTAGGTTTAGTTCAGGTTTGGATAGTTTTTTGATAGGTTTAGGTTAGATTTAGGTTTGGTTAGGTTAAGGTCAGGTCAGATTAGGTTTGGATAGTTTTAGGTCAGGTTGAGTTAGATTAGGTTTAGGTTAGGTTAAGGTTTAAATTAGGTTAAATTAACGTTAGGTTTTTGAGGGGTTCATAAGCCAGTTAAATGTACCTCCCCACCCAAAACCCCCGATTTCTCTCAGTACCCCCAGCTTGTTGGCTAGGGGGGACAAAGAAAATGGTAATTGGGAATATTGGTCGAAACTGCATATTTACCGATCAGCTGTCTCGTCTCCGTGCATCACAGCTTCCTACATTACTACATCACAGCCTCTTAACAGCACACACACACACACCACTTAGGCTTCGATTAATACTACAAAAAACAGTTAAGATTCGTTTCACCGCCCCTGCCATATCTTACTTACTATCTTGTGAAGGACTAAACTTTTCTCATACACGTCTTCTACTAACCCTCAAACCTAATGGCAAGCTGTTACTATCGTCAGAATCACGGACATGAATAATCTGATAAGAATAAATAGGTGCAACTCCGCCAAAAAACACACTAAAAAGGACAAACACCATCCAAACAGTATTAACCCCTTCACGCCCAGACCGTTCCTATGTTATATAAAAAATCGTCTGTTGTTAGCCATAAAATTACGAAAAGTAACTTAATATACCAAATTAGTTACCTAGTGGACAAGGATACAAAACAGGTCATATCTATAAAATATTGCTTATATTCACTAAAAATCGTCTAATGGTAGCCGAATTACAATGGAAATTACGTTTTGGGTCTCAAGAGGTTAACCAGAGAGCAGTAATGGATGAAAACAAAACATTTCAACATCACGAGGCTAACAAATAACTCACTTTACCTGCAGGTGTAGCTTCGTCCGTCTCATTGTGGTAATTCTCACTACACACCACACATTACTGGTCACACTAACACTGCACACACTGAACAACATGGACATAATACGTAAGGAAAGCGATTTATATGTCCAAAGGCAGAAACTTTAGCAAGGCGTTTCTGTGTTTCTGTTCCCACGTGTAAGCAGTAATCACAAGAGAGCAGCAGGGTTGCCAATCTACTTTTACCAATGGGGAGTTTTCTAATAAGCTCACGCTCAAGCCTGTCTCTCAGGCTCTCACATCCTCAGCACTTTCAGGCTGAATGATCTATCATTTACCGTAAATTCTCTGTACTTCTTTGGGACATCAGAATGGACCCGTTTACTCTACTTGAGGTAAGGATTGATTTGACATCTTCAAGCCTCATATAGTTGGGCAGTGATGTTGATTTTTCTATGTGAACAGTATTTTTGATGATACAGCCAATTTAAGTACAGGAAAATGTATACGCTCTAAAACGACTGGCGCCATGTTGTGACGTCACTAGCTTAGACAACAGAGCAAAACAGCTGTAAAGCGGCCGCTACTATTATGTACTACCTACTAATACACCATCTTGCATTACCCCTACTACCGCAAGATGACCAGTAATCCTCCTTCAAGTGATGTAGTAGGTATTCACTGTGTTTGTGAATATGTAAGTTGTAGTTTATAAGGAAAAAGTGGATAGACAGAGATAAGTGGCCCGTGACACCTGACAAGTGACGACTTCTGGGATCGGCATTCCTTATAGGGAGCTTAAATGAACCTGCAATGACATGTAAAGCTAGACAGATAGACGAACTCATAGAGGAACAGGTAGAAATGTATGGCTTTCTTTCCCCACATAAGCAAAACATACACCCTTCGTCACTCTACTCACCACTACAACCTTTACTAACCATACATTTCTACCTGTTCCTCTATGAGTTCGTCTATCTGTCTAGCTGTACATGTCATTGCAGGTTCATTTAAGCTCCCTATAAGGAATGCCGATCCCAGAAGTCATCACTTGTCTGGTGTCACGGGCCACTTTGCTCTGTCTATCCACTTTTTCCTTATAAACTACAACTTACATATTCACAAACACAGTGAATACCTACTACATCACTTGAAGGAGGATTACTGGTCATCTTGCGGTAGTAGGGGTAATGCAAGTTAGTTAGGTTAGTAAAATAAAACTATAATTTGCGGTTTGCTGAGCCAAAACAAGCCGATCAGCTGATCAGGCGAGATCTGAGTCTGCAGTTACTACGTCACAACCAATCACAGCGCGTTCCGCCGTGTTGTGATATTTTGGCCCCAAAAAGGCCATATATTTCATTTATGGTGCATTTCTCAGCAAAAAGAATATGAGTAGCCTACAGTGATATGTAGCCTATATTGCACCCAAAGCTTTATAATACTCCGTGTTTTAGGTGTGAGTAAACGGGTCCATTACCCTTCAATACAACAACTGAAACAGTTCTTAATAAAAAATGTAGTTTATCATTTTATTTGTCTGCACTTGGTGAAAATATTGGCAAAACAATTGAATATTTGAAAACTCAATCTTTAAAAATCGTCTTTTCATAAAAAAACACAAGTTCAAGCAGAATGAGGCTTCAGGAAATATTTACTTGTATGTAAGCATTCACTGAGTACCTGTTTTGGGTGTATATGTCTCTCTTGCGACGAACATTTAACCAAGAAGTAATTTAAGTGCTTGGCACCTCAACGAACAGTCCGGGATTGAAGACAGTTGAGAGCGTTTGTTTACTATTTCCGTCTCGAAAGACGAAAGTCTCCTTTGTGTGGGAAACGGTATGTGGGAGCGGATGCCACGAATATTCCAGTAGAGGATAGAGAGTGTGATGAGATAAGCGGGTGATAATAGTTAGGATGACAGTTTCTGGTATTGAGGAGTTAGGAGTATCAGAGATATGAGCTGTGAGGTAAGGAGCGGGGGCGCTGTGCTGAGTTCCTACCCGTGTGGTGTCTACAGGAAAGTGGATGATAACAGATCCTGCCGGCGGGATGGTTTCTGTGGAGATGCTGAACGCCACACTCTGTTTTGGTTAAATGTTCGTCGCAAGACAGACAGACACACCCAAAACAGGTACTCAGTGAATGCTTACATACAAGTAGATATTTCCTGAAGCCTCATTCTGCTTGAACTTGCGTTTTTTTATGAAAAGACGATTTTTAAAGATTGAGTTTTCAAATATTCAATTGTTTTGCCAATATTTTCACCAAGTGCAGACAAATAAAATGATAAACTACATTTTTTATTAAGAACTGTTTCAGTTGTTGTATTGAAGGGTAATTCTGATATGTCCCAAAGAAGTACAGGGAATTTACGGTAAATGATAGATCATTCAGCCTGAAAGTGCTGAGGATGTGAGATGCGCGAGGGACATCTGGCGGCTTAGCTTTGAAAACTCCCCATAGGTGCCTTGCACGTGACGTCACAGCCCTTGTTGTGGCTGCGACAGGCGCGGGAGATGCGAGCTGGAGGACCAACAAAAAACTCCACAGGTCGTCCGTGTTTGCCAGCTTATGGTAATTTCCCCCTACCAAATATATGTTTATCAGTATAAAAGATATACTGTTATCTTCGGAAATGTTTGTTCTATAATATTATCAAATAAAAAACCGTAAAACACACTAAAGAAATGCCATTATGAGACTCTCAAGAAATATGCATGAACTTAATATTCACCAGCACCAGCTCCCATTTAATATTTTGCGAGAAAACTTTTTACATGGAGAATATCAATAGAAGCGGAATTTCATTAGCTTTCCATTGATATATTTCGTTTTCTGATACATAAATTAGAACCATGCATAAATTAGCGTTAACTAAATGAATAACATCATGAAATCGGGTAATTCTTCTCGATTTATGAGGTTATTTATTTAGTTAACGCTAATTTATGCATGGTTCTAATTTATTTATCAGAAAACAAAATATATCAATGGAAAGCTAATGAAATTTCGCTTCTATTGATATTCTCTATGTAAAAAGTTTTCTCGCAAAATATTAAATGGCGAAGAGTTTAACAGAATATCAAGTTCATGCATATTTCTTGAGTCTCATAATGGCATTTCTTTAGTGTGTTTTACGGTTTTTTATTTGATAATATTATAGAACAAACATTTCCGAAGATGACAGTATACCTTTTATACTGATAAACATATATTTAGTAGGGGAAAATTACCATAAGCTGGCAAACACGGGCGGCAAATAGAGTTTGTTGGTCCTCCAGCTCGCTCTGACGGGCGGCATTTAGCTTGAAGACGGCGGCATTTGGCTTGAAGCCGCTAGATCGTTACGTCAGTGCAAGGCACCTTACCAAGTCAGGCTACAGAAAAATACCAGCAATACAAAACGTACCAAAACTTCCGAAATTCAACGAAATTTTACGAAATTAGATTTGTTTTCTTTTAATTTCCATCAATCTATCAATAGGTCCATGGTTAATAAATAGTTATGCAACACTAACTAAAACAAGATCAAGTCAAATTTCGCATTATTGATGAAAATTAATACTGCAGTAAGAACACTTGCATTAGCACGCACTATTTCACATCACTTGCAGTGCACTTAGGGAAACACTTTACTCGTGATAATTCCTCCGTGAGAGACTGAAGACTAAGGCGGGGTTCACATTACACGTTTTTGCTGTCCGCGTCTACGTGGGCGTGGCGATCAGTGACGTCACAGTGACGTCGCCCCGCCACTCCCGCAGCCATGTAGAAAGAATTGGGAGCTCCGAATAATGTGAGCTGAGACGTGGGTCTCAAGGTCAGTGACGTCATCACTGCTCCAGCGATGTGGTGGTCGCGGAGATCACCTGTGTTCACATATTACACCGGCAGGAAGTGACGTCACTGTGACGTACTGTACGTGAGTCACTGATGACAAGATGCACGTAGACTACGTCCAGCAAAAACGTGAAGTGTGAACCGGGCCTAAGAGACGTGACGAAAACCTCCCTCCCTCCGTATCACATACGTGTCCCATAACGTATACGTGTTCCTCCCTCGTACCTCCGTATCACACATGTGTATCCTAGAGTACCTTAATAATAGAGTAGTGACAACTCGATTTGTGGGCGCCATCTTAGCGCCAGGGCCTCTTCGTTCACCCAAGACCCGGGGAAGTTCTCAAGGCATTACCCCGCAGTATATCATGTTATACATGTATAAAGGATATACTGTTATCTTCGGAAATGCTTGTTCTATAAGATTATCACATAAAACACAGTAAAACACATTAAATAAATTAAGGTCATTATGAGACTGAAGAAATATGATGAACTTACAATTCCCTTAAACACGTCGTTATGTAAAACTTTGTGGGACAGCTTATAAGTTGGAAGATATCAATAGAAGCAGAATTTTATTAGCTTTCCATTGATATATTTCGTTTTCTGATAAATGCAGTAGTAGCATGTATAAATTAGCGTTAACTAAATAAATCGCGGCGACGGCCGCTCTCTCTCTCTCTCTCTCTCTCTCTCTCCTCTCTCTCTTCTCTCTCTCTCTCTCTCTCTCTCTCTCTTCTCTTCTCCTCTCTCTCTCTCTCTCTTCTCTCTCTCTTCTCTCTCTCTCTCTCTCTCTTCCTCTCTCTCCTCTCTCTCTCTCTCTCTCTCTCTCTCTCTCTCTCTCTCTCTCTCTCTCTCTCTCTCTCTCTCCTCTCTCTCTCTCTCTCTCTCTCTCTCTCTCCTTCTCTCTCTCCTCTCTCTCTCTCTCTCCTCTCTCTCTCTCTCTCTCCTCTTCCTTCCTTTCCCTTAATTCTCTCTCTCCTTAATTTTTTCTCTCTCTCTCGTGGAGGATGAAGAGGGAGAAGGAAGAGGAGGAGGGAGAAGAAATAGATGAAAAAGAAAAAGGAAGAAGAGAAAGAGAAGAGAGAAGAAGAGAGAGAGAGAGAGAGAGAGAGAGAGAGAGAGAGAGAGAGGAGAGAGAGAGAGAGAGAGAGGAGAGAGAGAGAGAGAGAGAGAGGAAGAGAGGAAGAGAGAGGAGAGAAGGAGAGAGAGAGAGAGAGAGAGAGAGAGAGAGAGAGAGAGAGAGAGAGAGAGAGAGAGAGAGGAGAGAGAGAGAGAGAGAGAGAGAGAAGAGAGAGAGAGAGAGAGAGAGAGAGAGGAGAGAGAGAGAAGAGAGGAGAGAGAGAGAGAGAAGAGAGAGAGAGTCTTGTAGTTCTTAGTTCTTATGTCTAATGAGAGAGAGAGAGAGAGAGAGAGAGGAGAAGAGAGAGAGAGAGAGAGGAGGGAGAGAGAGAGGAGAGAGAGATATGAGAGAGAGAAAGGAAAGGAAGGAGAGAGAGAGAGAGAGAGAGAGAGAGAGAGAGGAGAAGAGAGAGTAGAGAGAGAGGAGAGAGAGAGGAGAGAGAGAGAGAGAGAGAGAGAGAGAGAGAGAGAGAGAGAGAAGAGAAAAGAAAGGAAGGAGAGAGAGAGAGGGACTTACTTTTCTGACGTCATCAATAACATTCGTAACCCTGTTGGCGGGAAGAAATTTTTTTCGCGCGCTTTTTACAAAAGTCGTGTTTTTACGGAAATAAGGCCTGGAAATCAATTATTTCTGGTGGATTAGGTGTTTTGAATGTATATTCAACATAATTAGGCAAAAAAAAATGGGTCTGGACGATTACTTTAACGTGAAAGAGGAAATAGAAGAAATTGGAGGAATAAAAGTGACAAATGAAATAAAGTACTTGGGAGTCAATATAAATAACAAGAAAAACTGCTTCAAAAACCATAAAAAAGCATTAATTCAGAAGGCCCAGACAATGGCTAGCCTAACCCATAGCATTATTCTACGGAGCTGTAACAAAATGTTAATTGGGAAAACATACTGGAAATCAGCAGTTATACCCATGCTGCTCCACGGAACTAGTGTGATAGATTTTAATAGAGAGGAAATAAGAAAACTGCAAAGCATAGAAAACACTGTGTATAGAACAATTTTGGGAGCCAGAAAATACACGGCAGAAGAAGGATTAAGAGAAATTGTATCGTCACTATTTGAAACAAGACTAATGAAAAGCAGAATATCTTACATCCAGAGCACAGTTAAAGGAGGAAGGAAGGAGATGGTGGAGAAGGTAATGAGGAGCACAGTGACAGGTGCAGCAGATGTATGCAAAGGTACGCACCAAACCGTTAATCCTTTACTCGTTAATTAACCAAGTTAACATTTGCGTTAACGATTTAACTTTTAAGTTAACTTTGGAAATCATTATCGGACTAATTAACTTCCGTTACATTTAACTTCCGTTAACTCAAGTCCGCTAACCCAAAAATGTCATAAAAACCGGTAAACGTTTAAGGGCCACAGAGCCCAAAACAATGAAATCAGCCTTATTTAGGTTTTTTTTTAAGTTAAAACTATAAAATCTGCCTTTTTTTTTTTTTTTTTTTTTTTTAACTCTAAAGCAAAAAAAAACCTATAGTTTTTCGGTTCTAAAGCCCTTAAAAACCCCCATAAAGACTGATTTTATAGTTTTGGTATTTTTCAAAGGTGTTTTTAGGTAGTTTTACCGTAGATAACAGTGAAGTCGCCACCTGCAGTGAAGTCGCCAGGCGCCAAATATTACGAATTATAGGCCTCTTCCATTTGCGACATTTCAAGAACCAGTTCACGGAACCCAAGAGTTCAGGCGTTCCATTTGCGCACGAAAACCTGGGTCCGAGGCAAAGCGCGTAGTGACTCAGCAAAACCCGTGAACTTTCTCTACTCACATTGAGAGGTGGGTAGCTTGGGTAGAGTTTTCAGTTCATAACAAACAATGGTCGCCTTGGGCCCTATTTCTCTTATCGTGAAGGGTTTTCCGCATGCACGAGTCGGAGAGGATGTCAGACGGCATAAAAGAGGCATACATGGCTGGTGGGGGCCATGCGTTCCCGCGATCTTAAACTTGATATGATCCCTTCACATAGCAGCTAGCTGAGTTATATCTCGTTATCTCTCTCGTTATCTCTCATTATCTCTCATTATCTCTCGTTATCTCTCGTTATCTCTCTCTCTTGTTATCTCTCTCTCGTTATCTCTCTCGTTATCTCTCTCTCGTTATCTCTCTCGATATATCTCTCTCTCGTTATCTCTCTCTCTCTCTCTCTCTCTCTCTCTCTCTCTCTCTCTCTCTCTCTCTCCTCTCTCTCTCTCTCTCTCTCCTCTCTTCTCTCGTCTCTCTCTCTCTTCATCTCTCTTCGTTATCTCTCTTCTCTCTCTCTCTCTCTCTCTCTCGTCTCTCTCCTCTCTCTCTCTCTCTCTCTCTCTCTCTCTCTCTCTCTCTCTCTCTCTCTCTCTCTCTCTCTCTCTCTCTCTCTCTCTCTCTCTCTCTCTCTCCTCCTCCTCTCT
>JACEEZ010022029.1:47500-190000 GCA_016584305.1 Chionoecetes opilio
TGGGAATGTTTGTGACAGGAGTGATGAGACATGGGAGTATGGCTGTGTGCAAAAAGGAAATAAATAGGAGAGTGGAAGAGAAAGGGAAAGAAGAATGGCTGAGGGGAATGAGTGAGGAATCAACACTGGAATGGTACAGGAGAAAGGACCAGCCACGGTATGAAAGGTTCTATGATGGTGGCTATGGAGGGGACCTACTCTTCAGAGCCAGGACAAAGTCGCTGGAGGTAAATAGTCGTATGTAGCTACAGATGGAAGAATGATGGCAGCAAGGTGTGTGTGATGTGTGTGACAGGAGTGGATGAAACCGTGGAGCACTTGATGCTGGAATGTGAACGGTATGAGTAGCTTATGCTAGAACAAAGATGTTGGAGGTAGTGGTAGGAGAGGTCGGAGTGGAAGAATGGCGAGAGATGAGAGACAGGAGAGTGGAGATGGAGTACCTGCTGGGGTTGTGTGCTGAGTGGAGGAGTGACAGTCGTGTGATTGAGAGTGTAAAAGAATTCTTGGAGAACTCTTGGAGAGCACGTAGGAGAGAGCATGAGAGGCAGGGGGCCCCTCAGTGATGGGGGACCCCGTATGAATGTGATGCAGAGAGAGGAAGGAGGGGAAAAAGAAATCCCTAGTTTTGCTTCCCCCTTTTGCTTCTCTCCCAACAGATTACGTGTGTGGGAGAACGCCGGACCCAAGGCTTCACTGACAGCATCCGCTGGGTGACTCCCAAATCTAGATCAAGATCTGCGTGTGTGTCCTGCCCCTGGTGCAGGATCCTGCCCTCTCCAACACTTGCTGCTGCAGTGTCCACGCCCACCACCACGCCCTCAACGTCACCACCTTTGTCCTGCTGGCGTCCACCACAACACAACACGGTGTGAGTGAGGCAGGAAGCAGGATGTGGACCCCGCAGGCAGGAGCAGAGTGTCAGGGCAGCGCGAGAGGGTAACCGGATGTTTCGCCCCCTCATAATCGCGGACGTTTCGCCCCACATTAGCGGACGTTTCGCCCCACATTAGCGGACGTTTCGCCCCCATTCGTGGATGTTTCGCCCCACTCGCGGACGTTTCGCCCCCCGGATTCGCCCCACGGAAATTGGTAATTATGGAGGAGAGTTTCACGTTCGTTTTCAGAGACACCAACTACTTTTGGTAATTATGGAGGAGTTTCACGTTCGTTTTCAGAGACACCAACTACTTTTGGTAATTATGGAGGAGAGTTTCACGGTCGTTTTCAGAGACACCAACTACTTTTTCTTGGCCTACAATAGGTGCTTGTTCTAATGGTGCTAGTTTTATTTTGCGCAAACCAAAAAAAAAAATGAAACCTAACCTAACCTTATGTTTTAACGAAACCTAACCCAACCTAACCTAACCCAACCCAACCCAACCCAACCCAACCAACCTTACAGGTTTTAAAGAAACCTAACCTAACCTTAACCACAAAATTTACATATTTTGTTTTTGTTTTTTTTGGTTTGCGCAAAATAAAACTAGCACCATTAGAACAAGCACCTATTGTGGGCCAAGAAAAAGTAGTTGGTGTCTCTGAAAACGAACGTGAAACTCTCCTCCATTTTAACCCCACTTTTTCTTGGCCTACAATAGGTGTTTGTTCTAATGGTGCTAGTTTTATTTTAAAAGAAATAAAAAAAGTCATTTAAAACCCTCTTGCCTTTATGGTTACAGCTGATGATTAAGTTTGTAAAGCGTGTCATTCTACTGCCACTTAGCGGGGGTTGTTTTGAATTTCTCTTTTTTTTCTTTTAGGTTAGTGTTGTGTGATGTAAACAATCTAAAAGAAGGTTACGAGTCCACCCATTAACCTTGCTGGGGACAAGCTGAATAAGCTCTATCATCTCTTACTGTCTTCTTTATATTGACTGAAAACCTAAGCGGGGTTATTGTGGCTTGTTGGTTTTTTTTGCCCTTGGCCAGCCCTTTGCGTGATGTAAGAAAAATATAAGGTAAATTTAAAACTTCTTGTCTTTATCGTTGCAGTTGCTGGGACGTTTTTGTGGCCTTTTTTTCTGCTTTTTTTTTTTTTTTTTTCCCTAGGTCAGTCCTTGTGTGATGTAAAAAATAAGAAAAGAAAGTAATGAGTTCACAAATTAACCTTGCGTGTCTTTATCGTTGCGGCTTTAGTGGGCTTTTTGTTACCCCCCCCCCCCCCCCCAGTCTATTATGTAAAATAACGTAAATTTAAACCTAGCGTGGTGATTTTTGTTGAATGTTGGTGTTGTTGGTGGGACGTTATGTGATGGGGGACAAAATTTATTTGTTGCTTCTTTTTATTTTGCTTTTGTCAGTCCTGTGTGATGTAAAAAAAAAAAAAAGGTAATGAGTCCTCCAATGGGCCCCAAATAACTACGTCCCGGTTTTTGTTTACATCGGTGCATTGTGGGGATAAGGCGGGTCGCCGCGGGTGGACCTACGAAGGGAAAACCTACGGCGATGGAAGAATTTAGAGTTTTTTTGCCGAAATGTAATTCCCAGTGCTATATTACTGTGCTCTGTTCTCGCTGACAACACAAAAGAGAAGCCCTTTAGGTAATGGCTGATGTGCAGGGGCTTCAAAACCCAAGAAAACAGAGTCATAACGAGCCTCGTCTGTAAGCAACTGGTAGGTACGAAATGTGTCCCTACCACTTGCTTACTTCTTAATGAGACTCTGCTGTGACTGTTTTCCTGGTTTGGGAAGCCTTTGCACATCAACCTCACCTCAGGTCTTCTCTATGTTGTCAGCGAGCACGGAAATATAGCACCTGGAATATCAATTTCCCCCAAAAACAACTCAATTTTTTTTCATCGTCGAGGCTTCTCTTTGTAGGTTGTACATATTCATGGTTATGATTAAATTTAAAAATACCTTATTAATTGAGTTCCTTTTGTTGTCTTTCCTCATAATAAGTAGTGGTACATCATGGTTTAAGTGTTACTTGACGAGCCAATGCATCTCGAGTCATACCACGGTTCCCGGGTCTTTTCGCCCACACGTCAATTCCCCCACAGACATTTCGCCCTCATGTAAGATCAATTCGCCCACTGTAAAAAGCTTCGCCCACTCTAAAGTCAATTTCGCCCACACGATCCATGTCACGGAGTCATGGAGTCACATATTTTCCCTCAAACAGAAATGGAATGAACCACCAGTAACCAGGGGCGAAATGACGGTAAAATTTCTAGTGTTTGACCATACTCGCCCACTTCCCCAAAAAGTTTGGGGACCTGTGGGGAATGCGGGTTTTCGGGTGGGGAACAAATTATGCCGTCGAAAACACGTAATTAAAGAGTTGTTTTAGGGGGGTAAAATTCCCTAGATCTATGGAAATTTCCCTTTATATCTAGAAAAATTGCTAATCAAATAAACCTAACCTAATCAAAATTAAGCTACCCTAGCAGGGGGATTGACCCACCGATAACCTAACCTAACCTAACCAAATCTAACCTATCCTAATCTAACAAATCCTAACCTAACCTAACCTAACCAAATTCTACCTAAACCTCCTAGCGGGGGGGTTGGGAGGGTTCTCGACACACTAAACAAATATAACCAACCTCCTACCCGGGGAGGTTGGGGGTTTGGCAAGGATGGGTAATGTCACCGTGGTTATGCAACTTGTTTATGGATGGAGTAATAAGATAAATCAAAGCAAATCTAACCTAACCATTACCGTCAGCGAGTTTTCCCGATTTCTGTAGGGATAAAATATCCCTTACCCTCCTTACCTGAGGTACCATGAGGTAAGGATGGTAATGTCACCGTGGTTATGCTACTTGTTTATGGATGGAGTAAAAGATAAATCAAAGCAAGGTTGGTGATGTTGGTATAGGTATCCGGTCATTTCCCCCACAGCCATTTGGGCCACACCATGGAGTCATTTCGCCCACGGTCAATTCGCCCACACTATGGGGTCTTTCGCCCCACTATGAGTCTAGGAGTAGAGGTTATTTTTTTAGTGGTCGAAACCCCCCACCCCCCGCTAGGAGGTTAGGTTTTGATTTGTTTAGGTTAGGGTAGTTAGGTTAGAGTTGGTTAGTTTAGGTTTTTTAGGTTAGGTTATCGGGCGTTGGATCAAGCCCCCTGCTAGGGTAGGTTAATTTTGGTTAGGGTTTGTTTATTTGGTTAGCCAATTTTCTCTAGACAAAGGAATTACCCTAACTATGGATTTTAACCCCCCTACACAACTCTTTTAATTACGTGTTTCCGACGCATAATTTTTTTCCCCCACCCGAAAACCCCGCATTCCCACAGGTCCCCCAAACTTTTTGGGGGAAGTAATAAGAGATTGGCAAACACTAAAATTTACCGTCATTCTCGCCCAAGGTTACTGGTGGTTCATTCCTTTCTGCTAGAGGAAGATATGACTCCATGACTCCGTGACATGGATCTGGGGGGCGAATTGACTTTAGGAGTGGGCGAATTGACTCTTACATGTGGGCGAAATGTCTTGTGGCGAATTGACGTGTGGGCGAAATGACCGGTAACCGTGGTATGGACTCAAGAGTATGCATTGGCTCGTCAAGTAACACTTAAACCAGATGTACCCCTACTTATTATGAGGAAAGACAACAAAAAAGGGAAATCAATTATAAGGTATTTTAATTCAATCATAACCATGAATATGTACAACCTCAAAAAGAAGACTACACGATGAAAACTTTCGAGTTGTTTTGGGCGAAATTGATCTTCCAGGTGCTATTTTTTCCGTGCTCGCTGAAAAACATAGAGAAGACCTGAGGTGATGGTTGATGTGCAAAGGCTTCTAAACCAGGAAAACAGTCACCAGCAGAGTCTCTTAAGAAGTAAGCAGTGGTAGGGACACTTACGTACCTACCAGTTGCTTTCCTTTTTACGAGGCTCTGTTATGACTCTGTTTTCTTGGTTTGAAGCCTCTGCACATCACCATTACCTCAGGTCTTCTCTATAAGTGTTGTCCAGTGAGAACAGAGCACAGTAATATAGCACCTGGAATATCAATTTCGGCAAAATAACTCTAAATTCTTCCATCGCCGTAGTTTTCCCTTCGTAGGTCCACCCGCGGGGACCCCGCCTTATCCCCCAATGCACCGTGTAAACAAACCGTGACGTAGTTATGGTAGGGGTCCCATTAAACCCTTTCGTGTCTTTAGCGTTGCAGCTTTAGTGGGCTTTATATTCCCCCCCCCCCCCCGAGTCTTATTGTGTAAAAAAAAAATCCATTTACCTTGTGCGTCTTTATGGTTGCATGGTTTGTGTTACCTTTTTTGTTTCCTAGGCCAGGTTAAGTTAAAAAAAAAAAAAGTATTGAGTCAAGCAATTAACCTTCCATCCAGGCAACATTGACCATTAACCAGGGAAAGAGTCCCAATTAACCTTTTCATGGTGGTCATTAATCGTTACGTTGGTGGGACGTTATGTGATGGGTGACAACTGGGGAGGGGAGCTACGGCAAGGTCAAGGAGTGTCTGACCAAGGGCACACTGCAGCGCCGCGCCGTCAAGATCATGAAGCGCAAGGCCCTGCGTCGCATCCCCAACGGCGAGCAGAACGTGCAGCGGGAGATCCAGCTGCTGCGGCGACTCAGACACAGGCACGTCATCGCCCTGTGTGACGTCTACCACAACCAGGAGAAGGGAAAGGTACGGACGGGATGTATTTTTTAATTCTTTTTATTTATCTTTATTTTGAGCACAACCAGGAGAAGGGGAAGGGGAGGACGGGATGTATTTTTTAATTCTTTTTATTTATCTTTATTTTGAGCACAACCAGGAGAAGGGGAAGGGGAGGACGGGGGCTTGTGGATTAATTTATTTATTTATATCTTTCTTTTTTCAGATTTTTTAATTTTTTTTATCTATTTCTATGAGAAGGGAAGGTACGGACGGAGTATTTTTGCCGTCTAATGAGAAGGGAAAGGTAACGGATGGGAGCTTATTGGGCCCTCTATGAGAAGGGAAGGTACGGGACGGGAGCTTTTGGCCGTCTTATGAGAAGGGAAGGTAGGATGGGGGCTATTTGGCGCTATGAGAAGGGAAAGTACGACGGGAGCTATTGGCCGTCCCAGAGAAGGGAAAGGTACGGATGGAGTATTTGGCCGTCTATTAGAAGGGAGGTACGGACGGGCATTGCGTCTATGAGAAGGGAAAGGTACGGACGGGAGCTTTTGGCCGTCTATGAGAAGGGGAAAAGGGACGGACGGGAACTATTTGGCCGTCTTTTGAAAAGGGGAAAGGTACGGACGGGAGCTATTTGGCCGTCTATGAGAAGGGAAAGGTACGGATGGAGCTATTTGGCCTCTATGAGAAGGGAAAGGGACGGACGGGAGCTATTTTTTTTTTTGGGGTCCCCATGAGAAGGGAAAGGTACGGTGGGAGCTATTTGGCCGTCTATGAGAAGGGAAAGGTACGGACGGGAGCTATTTGGCGTCTATGAAAGGAAAGGTACGGATGGACTTATTTGGCCGTCTATGAGAAGGAAAGGTACGGACGGGAGCTATTTGGCCGTCTATGAGAAGGGAAAAGGTACGGATGGGAGCTATTTGGCCTCTATGAGAAGGAAAGTACGGATGGGACTATTTGGCCGTCCCATGAGAAGGGAAAGGTACGGACGGGAGCTATTTGGCCGTCTATGAGAAGGGAAAGGTACGGACGGGAGCTATTTGGCCGTCTATGAGAAGGGAAAGGTGAGGACGGGAGCTATTTGGCCGTCTATGAGAAGGGAAGGTAGGACGGGAGCTATTTGGCCGTCTAGTAGGGAAAGGTACGACGGAGCTATTTGGCCGTCTATTCATTTATTGGTCTGTATACAGTATTCTTATTTCTATTTGTTATTTATTTATTTATTTTTTGAAGTAGTACCTACTACATGGTTTTGCTAAATGTTTTAATGTGCTTGATCTATTTGTTTATTTTTTATTATTATTTTTGTTATTGTTATTACTATTATTGTATTTTTATTTTTTTGAGGTGCCTGGTTGTGTGTTGTGTTTGCCTCTGTTAGAAGGATGGAAATGTATGTAAAGAGTTTTATTTAAGTGTGTGTGTGTGTGCATATGTGTGTGTATTTAGCACAACCAGGGGAAGGGACCTACTTGTTTATTTATTTAGTGTGGACTGGACCTACACACATCCCTCGTTTTCCTGGACTAATAGGGGGGAGCACTGGTCCGGGAACCGCAAACGTCCGGGAATCGCAAAAGTCTGAGGCCATTACCCACCCCCGGACGTTTATCCTACTCGAGTATTTACTGTCCGGCAACCGCCAATATCAACTACCCCGCCGCGGACTTTTACATCACTTTGTTGTTGTTTTTAGGGCTGCGAGGATCCCTTGGGGAACACTATGAGCCCTGGTGATGTCCTACGATGCTATCACAGGCGCTGTGGTTGACCTGTCTTCCTCAGGAAGGCACAGGTGAGGCGGATGACAGCGTGTTGCTGGGAGGGGTGGACG
Source organism: Chionoecetes opilio (assembly GCA_016584305.1). Lineage (NCBI taxonomy): Eukaryota > Metazoa > Arthropoda > Malacostraca > Decapoda > Majidae > Chionoecetes > Chionoecetes opilio. The sequence goes on from JACEEZ010022029.1 coordinate 54,929, forward strand.
TCAGTCCCCGCAAACAGGGTGGGCAGGTCAGAGGTGGCGAAGTTCAGGGTGAGGAGTTGAGAATGTGGCACTACACGGTGGGAGTGGAAGCGCGGACACTTTTTTTTTTTTTTTACATCACGAGGAACTGGCCAAGGGCACAACAAAAATGAGTAACACAAAGCCCGCTTAGTTGCCAGTCCCTATAAAGAAGACAGTAAGAGAATAAAATAAAAACAGAGGGGTAGGCCAATTTAGTTAGGCCTAATTTACTGCAGCAGAAAGTGTTCAATAGTCTCAGAGACGTTCCTGCACCAGGGGCAGTGGGGGTCAGGGGACTGACGGAGGCGGTCAGGCGGTGCAGGTGAACCGTGAGTGTCCTGTGCCCAAATGTAAACAATACGACCGCTGTGCATGCTGCCACATGGCGGGAGGCCAGCCCCCGCCAGCAGGGTGGGCAGGTCAAAGGTGGCGACGTTCAGGGTGAGGAGTTGAGAGCGTAGCACTACATGGTGGGAGTGGAAGCACGGACACTGCAGCAGAAAGTGTTCAATAGTCTCAAGAGACGTTCCTGCATCAGGGGCAGTGGGGGTCAGGGGACTGATGGAGGCGGTGCAGGTGAACCGTGAGTGTCTCGTGCCCAAATGTAAGCAATACGACCGCTGAGCATGCTGCCACCTGGCGGGAGGCGCGGACACTGACCAGGGGTGACAAGAGACACTCGGACCGCCGGACAACTTTGTCGATTTACGGACTGGACCAGGCATTTCCGGGACTGACATTTCCCCGGACCTCAGAATTTGTCCTGCAAATCCGATATCCGGGAAAACGAGGGTTGTGTATACAGGGAGGTCCCGAAGATACGAGCAATTAGGTTCCACCTGGCATACAGTAAAACCCTTATAACTCGGCACGATAGGGGCTCTGGCCCTTGCCGAGTTATGCAATGTCCTCCTCTGATATGGGTTTGAAAAAAAAAAAATGTACATACAGTACTTTAAAAGCATAAAAACTACACTTACCAGTGAACGGCTAGAATGTGCTGGATTTGATATCAAACTCAGCACAAATAGCACGCATGGACGCACCTGCATCCATCCTTGCCAGCACTCACCTTTTCCTGCAGGCTCAGGCTCTTCAATTTCATTCCCTTCCTGCTGGAGACACCCTTGCGTGATGGAGCTGACATCTTGATATACAGTACTGTATGATGTAATCCCAAAACACGTAAAAAAAAAAAAATAGGTGGCAAAGTAAAGCAAAGGTCGGGTACCAGCGCGTAGGCTGAGCCGTGTTTTTGTCGTCCAAGCACCGTCTTGGATTACGAATCCCAATCCAATAATACTTGCTGAAATGTGTGTTATACTACTCTGATATTGTTTGCAATGTTTTGCATTGATTATTATTTCGGCTCCTACCAAGCTTGTTGAGTTTTTGAAGCAGAAACCAATCCTTTTTAAATTTCGACAAAAAACGGAATTCGTATCCAAGACGGTGCTTGGACGACATAAACACGGCTCAGCAGCTGACAGCCTACACGCTGGTTCCCGACCTTTGCTTTACTTTGCCACCTATTTTATGTGTTTTGGGATTACATCATACAGTACTGCATTTCAAGATGTCAGCTCCATCATGCAAGGGTGTCTCCAGCAGGAAGGGAATGAAATTGAAGAGCCTGAGCCTGCAGGAAAAGATGAAAAGGACAAAAACACGACTTTATGCGACTGAGGATATGCCAAGTCATAGACCACTGTATACCTGGACTGTTCACGCGACAATGTTTTGAATTGCGGGGCTGCATAGGGGCCCGCGGGGCGCCCGACAAAGAGATATAGTGGTCTATGGACTATCATATAGACTGGTTTATCAGTATATATGGTATACTGTAATCTTCGTAAATGTTTGTTCTATAATATTATCAAATAAAAAACAGTAAAACACGCTAAAGAAATGCCATTACGAGACTATGAAGAAATATGCATGAATTTAATATTCACTTAACTCTTCGCCATTTAAAACTTTGCGAGTCACCTTTTATCATGAAGGGTATCAATAGAAGCGCAATTTTATTAGCTTTCCATTGATGTATTTCGTTATCTGATAAATTAATTAGAACCATGCATAAATTAGCGTTAAATAAAAAAAAAAATCATCAATCGGGTAATTTTCCCGATTGATGATGTTATTTATGCACTTATATATTTCGTTTTCTGATAAATGAATTAGTATCATGTATAAATTAGCGTTGCCTAAATAAATAACCTCATCAATCGGGAAAATTACCCGATTGATGATTGTATTTATTTAGTTAATGCTAATTTATGCATGGTTCTAATTCATTTATCAGATAACGAAATATAGCAATGGAAAGCTAATAAAATTGCGCTTCTATTGATACCCTTCATAATAAAAGGTGACTCGCAAAGTTTTAAATGGCAAAGAGTTGAAGTGAATATTAAGTGCATGCATATTTCTTCATAGTCAATTAAAAAGAAAAAGAAAAAACAACAACATGTTTTTCAAGCTAAAATAAACTATAGCAAACACAACAAACACACAGCGTCTATATTACCCACACTGTACTACCTATTCTGTAGAAAAAGCATTCTAAAAGAGAGAATAGCACACAAAATAACATAACTGCACATTAATTAAACATAAAACATGCATAACACTCACAAGTGGTAATGTTGTGTGGGGAGACAGGAAGCTGGCAAGTAGCCAGCTGAGAGTCCCTGTTTTCTCTCTCAGAGGCTCGAGAGAAAACAGCGGTGACTGCGTTTGCAGGGATGACTGGGTTAGAGTTGTTCCTCCTCCCCTTGATCACTTGGGGGAAGAGGAAAGATCCTCGGTGTTAAAAAGACGTTGTATGTAGGCTACTGTTGGGGACGCCGCGTGATACACTACACTCCATAGGGTAGGGTAGGTAAGGGACAAGGGAAGGCTGCGCAAACCTCTTCCACTGCCCACAAACTCCTCTCTGCGCATCTCAATCATTGTACATCGTCCAGGGATGTGAATTTTTGTAGGCCACATTGTCGTACCGAGCCACCGGAATTATCATATTTTCAGATTGATTACACTGGGGAACAATTTGAAGAAAAAAAATTGTTGAGTTAGATTTTTGAGCTTATTTAGACTAAAATTGGCATGCTGATTCCAAATCTGTAGTCAGTTTTTTTCTAGCACGTCAAGTTTTTTCTCCACAGCTTACCCTCCAGATAAGCAAAATTCCACTTGTGAGCTGTAGTAAAACTTCTACACAATGGCAATTTGTTTGGCGCAGTCCCTATTGGGCATTCGGTCTGTCTTCGTGAAGAATATGGAGATGTAAAGAGAGTCATTGAGTTATTGCAATATGACAAACACAATTGGATCATCTGTGTTGACCTTAAAATGGTGTCCTTCCTTCTTGGTCAACAACGTGGATACACAAAGTATCCCTGCTTTCTCTGTATGTGGGATAGCAGAGCTCGAGAGAAGCATTGGGTTCAGACGAATTGGCCTCCGAGATCTGATCTTAAACCTGGAGATCCTAACATTGTACATGAGCCACTTGTTGACAGGAAGAAAATAATATTCCCACCTCTGCACATAAAACTAGGTCTCATGAAACAATTTGTAAAAGCATTGTCAACTGATGGCGACTGTTTGAAGTACATCATCTTGGCATTTCCTGGACTGTCAATTGAAAAAATCAAGGCCGGTGTGTTTGATGGTCCACAAATTCGACAGCTCATCAAAGATGAACATTTCAACGGTACTATGTCAGACCTTGAAAAGAATGCTTGGCTATCATTCAAAGACGTCGTCAAGAACTTTCTTGGAAATACACGTGCAAGTAATTACACAGAAATTGTTCAGAAACTATTGGAGAGCTACAAAGCGCTTGGTTGCAACATGAGTATTAAAGTACATTTTTTGCATAGCCATCTTGCCAACTTTCCGGAAAATCTTGGTGCTGCTAGCGACGAGCAAGGTGAACGATTTCACCAAGATTTGAAGGTTATGGAAGAACGTTACCAGGGTAGATGGGATGTGCATATGATGGCTGACTATTGTTGGAGCATCAAACGCGATAGTCCTCAAGTTGTCCTCCAGACAAAGCTACAAACGTAAATTTTTACCTTAACCTGCACACAATTATAGCCTTATCCTTTCTAAAAACATGATAATGTTAAATAAACATTCTATTCATGCCTATTTCTTTCATTTTTCATTGTATGTTAACATTTGCAACTTTTTATAAAATAAGCACTGTTACTGTTATGTACAGTATTTTTCATATTTTTTAAGAAAACGAAAATCCTACAGTTCAAAAACTTGACGTGATAGAGAAAAACTGAGATCAGTTTTGGATTCAGCACCCAAAAATTACTTAATAATAAGTGTCAGACCTAACTCAACAAAAATTTGTTCCCCAGTGTTATCGTACAACCTGAGGTAAAATCATATAGTCAGTAAATGACTTTATAATTTTAGTAAATAACTTTTAATTTACTTTAGTAAATAACTTGGTAATTTTACTCACCCCAGTTTGAATGTCGTAACATTGGATTTTCAATCTCGTATATTGAAAATAGACCCTAATTTACACATCTCGTATCATCGGATTCTCGTATATCTAATGCTGGTATAACGGGACCTCCCTGCACTTGTTTATTTAGTAGTAGTATTTGTTATTACAGTAAACCCTCTCTAATTCAAACTAATTGGGGGCGACCTGGGTCCAATTACCCTATTTTATAGCTTATAAGATGCACTTTTCCCGTAAAAAGTACCCTGAAAAATACTCATATGTCTTCCAAGATGAATGTTGTAGGAGGTTAGCTTAGGTAGCTATTCAATTCAGCCTCTTATATGATGTAACCTCAGTACTTACCTGTTACAAGTATTTCAAATACCATAAGACATTCAAATCAACTAATCTGTCCTCGCCCTGTGATGTTTACACGGTACTGGCGGGAGCCTTTCTGCCTCGGCAGATTGGCGCCAACAATGCCATCTATCGTCTGCTAGTGTTGATGTATCATTTACCACCAGGCTGTCACACGTATCACAAGCTCTTTTCAGTCCTGGAAATTATCACCCATTGCGAATTCATCAAAGCGATTTACTTATACCATCACGTACAAGCTAGAAGGTGTATGATACGCCAAAGAACATGGGAGCAGAACAGCAGAAAGACACTTTAGACCACCGCCTACCCAGAAAATTGGTAGATTTTACTACCGCCTACCGGTAGAAAATCTGTTACATTTTTTTTATTTCTTTTATTTCTTTCCAAAATGAGGGCGAGTCTTCCAAGATGCAGCGTCTTATAAGCCGTAAAATATGGCAGCCGAAAGTGTGAATTATGCGGGTTCAAATTAGAGAGGGTTTACTTTACTTTTGTTTTGCTTTGCGGTACAATAGAAGCTGGATTTAGCGGATTACTTCAGCCAGTCCACCTTTGTGTTGCCTTGCAGATCTACATGGTGATGGAGTACTGTGTCATGGGGCTGCAGGAGATGCTGGACAAGGCCAAGGACAACAAGTTCCCCATCTGGCAGGCACAAATGTAGGTAGGCAGGCCCTGGGTGTGTGTGTGTGTGTGTGTGTGTGTGTTAATTCTTTGTTAGGTTTTAACCCGTAAAGTGTTTACTACGTATATATACGTACTCCTAATAAAGTTATTTTTTATTTTTTTTATTTTTATTTTTTTACATCTGTGCCTCTAGCGCCTGTAGGCAGTGGTGACCCAGGGCTCGGATGGTAGGCTCTGGAGGTTCACTTGAGGGCCGCTGTGATGGTTGGCCCTCGCCCGTGGTGACGCAGGCAGGATATTTATAGTGACGCCTGTGATTAGAGGCTCATGCCGCCCCCCCGTGTCCTCCGATGCACTCGCAATCGAAGGTAGAGTTAATGGGCAGGGCATGTGGGTATTCTTAGGCCACTCGACGGTACAGAAAGGTTTTGGTTTTGGTCCGAACTCGGGTCACCGGGAACGCCAGTCGGAGACGCTAACCACTCTGCTAGCGCCTCCCCCGAGGACGTACGTAGTGTTTACTACGTGTACATACGGAGACAATTTTGTTGTACTTTGTGGTAATTTATCGTCTAGAAAACAATCTATAGGCTTTATAATTACAACTCTCATTATTTTTATTTTGTCTTTGAACTGTCTATTTAGCATAGAATAAAGATGACAACGAGAAGTTTAGTAAAATATTACGTCTATCAGCTGAAATGATGATGATGTTCTTGTACCTCTTTTTTATTTATTTCATGATACTATACACTATAATAACATTCAACACTATTCCAGCTATAAAAGCTATATAATGCTTTCATTTATTTGCACGGGAGTGCGGCACCATTGTTATGTTGGCAGCCCTGCAGGCTTGGCACTGTGCTGGCGCGGGAGCCTTCCCCAGGCAGGCACAAAGCTACGCTCCAATCCAGACTATTTTTGAATAGCATTTTTTTCACATTCTCAACGATGAAAATGTCACAGAATTGGGAGACAGCGATCTGTCTAATGATAATGATGGCCCTGACTATATCAAGGATTCAGGCAGTGAGAAGGAGGGGAGAGTGACAACGATCATTTGAGCCCCTCTGCCGGGTCTGCCTAAGTTCACCGTAACCTCTCGCCGTTCACGACACTGTGTGCGTATAACATCCGAGCCCAAACCACGAGAATCATCTGAGAGAGGGAAAACTCCTACCCAGAAAACGGGGGAGGAAAGATAGGGAATTTTCCAGAGAGAGGGCACGAGGCTGCAGTTCCTCCCCACCGCGCCTCCCCGTTGATCAGACAACAAGTACAGCGGCTACATCTCTGCTCCGCTTCAACAGCACTCGTTGCTGTTTAATAGACTTGGATGACTATAATATAGGGTATATTACGCAAAAGAAAAAGTCATCCAAATTGATCGGGAGTTTATCAAAATCAGCGGAAGCAACGTCAAGGTTGTTCCGGGCTTCTATGCTTCTATACGGAAAGCTGTATTTTTTTATATCCCTCTTGCATGTTGTCCTTTTCAATTTCTTCTCATGACCTCTTGTACTTCTGTCATCCCACACAAACAGATCTTCTCTATCAATTTTTTCCAGACCCATTGATGCTCTGTACATTGCTATAAAATCTCCCCTTTCTCTTTTTTTCTCAAGAGTTGGGAGTTTTAGTCTTGAAAGTCTTTCCTCATATGTTAAGTCTCTCAGGCTTGGAGCCATTTTTGTGGCTGCTCTTTGTATTCTCTCAATCTTCCTTATATCCTTCTTTTTATGTGGTGACCAAATCACTGCCGCATATTCCAACCTTGGTCGAATCAAAGATGTTATCGATTTCTCAATCATCTCTTCATCCAGATATTTGAATGCCATTCTTATATTCCTCAGCAACTGATATGTATCTCCTGTGATCTTGTTTATATGCTTCTCTGGTGACAAATTGTCTGTAATCCAGACTCCCAGATCTTTTTCAACCTTTGTTTTGATGATCCATTCGTTTCCCATCGAATACTTTCCTCTCTGTCTCTTTTTGCTACTGCCCATTTCCATCACTTTACACTTTTTGGCATTAAACTCCATTTCCCATAGTTGACTCCATCTGAAAATCTTATCTAGATCCTTTTGTAAGTCCTCACAGTCCTCTTTACTTTCTACTTTTCTTAGTAATTTAGCATCATCAGCGAATAAACTCATATAACTGTTTACTCCTTCTGTGTGTGTGTGTGTGTGTGTGTGTGTATATTCATCTAGTTGTGATATACAGGAAAAGACAGTCAGGAGCTTCAGCTGAACTACTGAGAACTGTCTTTGACTTTACAGGAATGTATAGATTATTCCTGGGCTTAGCATATATATATATACAAGCACAACATATACAAGTACATATATATACAAGTACAACATTATGTGTTACTATTCTAATCTTACATTTCTATATTTCACTACTAATAACTTATATATAGTTGAACTTATACTTAAACATCAAAGGGTCTACAGGTATTTCTCTTACATGGGGTCCTCTTCAACTTGTTCCCAGGACCTCTCGTATCTCTCTCGTCCAACACAAACATATCATCTCTATCAAAATATTCCAGTCCCTTGTAAACCCTGAACGCATTAATCAGATCACCTCTTTTCCTTCTTATTCTTATATTTCTTCTTTTACCTTCTCATCTGTTCTCTTTCTCTAACACCACACCCCAACACACTAACACACCCCCTACCTCTTCTCTCTCTCTAACACCACACCCCTCCCACACCCCAACACACTAACACACCCCCTACCTCTTCTCTCTCTCTAACACCACACCCCTCCCACACCCCAACACACTAACACACCCCAACACACTAACACACCCCCTACCTCTTCTCTCTCTCTAATGCCACACCCTCCACACCCAACACACACTAACACACCCCCTACCTACTTCATCTCTCTCTAATGCCACACCCCTCCCACACTCCCAACACACTAACACACCCCCTACCTCTTCTCTTCTCTAACACCACACCCCTCCCACACCCCAACACACTAACACACACCCTACCTCTTCTCTCTCTCTAACACCACACCCCTCCCACACCCAACACACTAACACAACCCTACCTCTTCTCTCTCTCTAACACCACACCCCTCCCACACCCCAACACACTAACACACACCCTACCTCTTCTCTCTCTCTAACACCACACCCCTCCCACACCCCAACACACTAACACACACCCTACCTCTTCTCTCTCTCTAACACCACACCCCTCCCACACCCCAACACACTAACACACACCCTACCTCTTCTCTCTCTCTAACGCACACACCCCTCCCACACCCCAACACACTAAACACACACCCTACCTCTTCTCTCTCTCTAACACCACACACCCTCCCACACCCCAACACACTAACACACACCCTACCTCTTCTCTCTCTAACGCCACACCCCTCCCACACCCCAACACACTAACACACACCCTACCTCTTCTCTCTCTCTAACGCCACACCCCTCCCACACCCCAACACACTAACACACACCCCACCTTTTCTCTCTCTCTATACCTACTCTTTTTCTTAACAAGGTGAAAAATCCTGCCCCCTTGCTGCTCACTAACTGATATTTGAAGCCAGGAGAAGGGAATACTACGCTTCCTCTAATTTCAGTTGTATTTTATCATAGTTAACCCTACTATCAGGTATACTTAGGCATCATTTTAAGCGTGAGGCTTTCAGATAGAATGGAATTTTTGCCTAAAATAAATAGACTATAACACCCCCTCTTTCCCCTCTCTCCCCTCAGTGCTGTATGGTCTGCCCTCGGTGCTGGCCCGGGCGGAGGGCTACGACCCCCCCCGCCACCCCCGCTGTACCCTCATGACCTACCGCTTCTCTGACGTGTGGCGCTACTTCGACCACGGCCTCTACCGCTTCATGCTCAAGTGTGTGGGTGTGGGTGTGATTATTTTCCTACCTAGTTGTATTTACCTAGTTGTGAAATACGGGAAATGAGTTACAGATGTGGGGTCCCGTCTCCTTGCCTCAATGGGTCAATCTGAGCTTTAAAAACATGAATAGGTATTTTGAATTAATCTAATAACCGTTTCTGTCGCAAATATATATTTTTTGTGTGTGTGTGTGTGTGTGATTTGCAACCAAAATGACAAAAAAACAAATAGAACCTAACGAACCTTTACCTAACACAGGGGTGGGGAACCATTTTACTACCAAGGGCCATTTGGATATTCATGACATCATTCGCGGGCCATACAAAACTATCAACTTAAAAATCAGCCTGCTTTTTTTAGCCGACGAGAACCCTACGTGAATTATACGTGTCTGTCCCGTCATCCACGTGTCCTATCCGTCCCGTAATGGACGTGCTTTTACCTTAAAATTTACGTTATAAGTATTATGCGTGCACTTTATAACGATTTATGTTGGTATGAAAAAAAAGCTCCTAGATTTATTGTATTTTGAGTCTGGTCTGTGGTTGCCTTGGCAGGGCCTGAGCCAAGGGTTCTGTGGGCCTTAAGGTCCATTCACACATAGCAGTGGTGCATCAGTGCCGTGTCCGCTCAGTCCATCAGTGTCAGGGAAAAAGAATATCGTTTAATTGAATTTGGCAGACGCATTCACACCTGTCCAGCGCAGTGCCGTGTTATGACTCTTGGTGGCAGTGACGTATCAGTGCAGTGTTTTGACTCTTGGTGGCAGTGACGTATCAGTGCAGTGTTTTGACTCTTGGCGGCAGTGACGTATCAGTGCAGTGTTTTGACTCTCGGCGGCAGTGACGTATCAGTGCAGTGTTTTGACTCTCGGCGGCAGTGACGTATCAGTGCAGTGTTTTGACTCTTGGCGGCAGTGACGTATCAGTGCAGTGTTTTGACTCGGCGGCAGTGACGTATCAGTGCAGTGTTTTGACTCTTGGCGGCAGTGACGTATCAGTGCAGTGTTTTGACTCTCGGCGGCAGTGACGTATCAGTGCAGTGTTTTGACTCTCGGCGGCAGTGACGTATCAGTGCAGTGTTTTGACTCTCGGCGGCAGTGACGTATCAGTGCAGTGTTTTGACTCTCGGCGGCAGTGACGTATCAGTGCAGTGTTTTGACTCTCGGCGGCAGTGACGTATCAGTGCAGTGTTTTGACTCTTGTGCGGCAGTGACGTATCAGTGCAGTGTTTTGACTCGGCGGCAGTGACGTATCAGTGCAGTTTTTTGACTCTTGGCGGCAGTGACGTATCAGTGCGTGTTTTGACTCTCGGCGGCAGTGACGTATCAGTGCAGTGTTTTGACTCTCGGCGGCAGTGATGTTCAGTGCCGTGTTTTGACTCTTGGCGGCAGTTGACGTATCAGTGCAGTGTTTTGACTCTTGGCGGCAGTGACGTATCAGTGCAGTGTTTTGACTCTTGGCGGCAGTGACGTAATCAGTGCAGTGTTTTGACTCTCGGCGGCAGTGAGTGATATCAGTGCAGTGTTTTGACTCTTGGCGGCAGGGACGTATCAGTGCAGTATTTTGACTCTGCGGCGTCAGTGATGTATCAGTGCAGTGTTTTGACTCTTGGCGGCAGTGACGTATCAGTGCAGTGTTTTGACTCTTGGCGGCAGTGACGTATCAGTGCAGTGTTTTGACTCTTGTGCGGCAGTGACGTATCAGTGCAGTGTTTTGACTCTCGGCGGCAGTGACGTATCAGTGCCGTGTTTTGACTCTCAGCGGCAGTGACGTATCAGTGCAGTATTTTGACTCGGCGGCAGTGACGTATCAGTGCAGTGTTTTGACTCTTGGCGGCAGTGACGTATCAGTGCAGTGTTTTGACTCTTGGCTGGCAGTGACGTATCAGTGCAGTGTTTTGACTCTTGGCGGCAGTGACGTATCAGTGCCGTGTTTTGACTCTCGGCGGCAGTGACGTATCAGTGCCGTGTTTTGACTCGGCGGCAGTGACGTATCAGTGCAGTATTTTGACTCGGCGGCAGTGACGTATCAGTGCAGTGTTTTGACTCTCGGCGGCAGTGACGTATCAGTGCAGTGTTTTGACTCGGCGGCAGTGACGTATCAGTGCAGTGTTTTGACTCGGCGGCAGTGACGTATCAGTGCAGTGTTTTGACTCGGCGGCAGTGACGTATCAGTGCCGTGAAGTTGAATATCGTCGCCACCGATATTTTTTAGTTTATGACGGACGTCGGACAAGTGTCACAAACTCAAAGTTTGTGAACGAAAATAAATGATGAACTTTTTATTGAATTGGTTCAAAATGATTCTGTTGTGTATGATTTATCACAACCCAAATATCTGGACAGCAGTTTTAAACAAGCTATTTGTATTAATTTGAAACACTTCTCAGACATTCTAAAATATTGGAAAAATTTAGTTCCATCTTCAATTAGCTCCTTGTCTAGAGCAGCAAACTGTCCTGCACTTTCTCTTTTCTTCCACGCCTCATGTACCCACTGCCTTGTCTTCCACGCCTCATGTACCCACTGCCTTGTCTTCCACGCCTCATGTACCCACTGCCTTGTCTTCCACGCCTCATGTACCCACTGCCTTGTCTTCCACGCCTCATGTACCCACTGCCTTGTCTTCCACGCCTCATGTACCCACTGCCTTGTCTTCCACGCCTCATGTACCCACTGCCTTGTCTTCCACGCCTCATGTACCCACTGCCTTGTCTTCCACGCCTCATGTACCCACTGCCTTGTCTTCCACGCCTCATGTACCCACTGCCTTGTCTTCCACGCCTCATGTACCCACTGCCTTGTCTTCCACGCCTCATGTACCCACTGCCTTGTCTTCCACGCCTCATGTACCCACTGCCTTGTCTTCCACGCCTCATGTACACTGTACACGGACACTACTGACACGCCACTGATAGGTGTGCCTAGACGTCACTGATGCCTCACGGATATCACGGACACTGTACTGACACGGCACTGACACACCACTGATAGGTGTGCCAAGACGTCACTGATGCCTCACGGATATCAAGGACACTGTACTGACACGGCACTGACACGCCACTGATAGGTGTGCCAAGACGTCACTGATGCCTCACGGATATCAAGGACACTGTACTGACACGGCACTGACACGCCACTGATAGGTGTGCCAAGACTTCACTGATGCCTCACGGATATCACGGACACTGTACTGACACTGTACTGACACGCCACTGATAGGTGTGCCTAGACTTCACTGATGCCTCACGGATATCACGGACACTGTACTGACACGGCACTGACACGCCACTGATAGGTGTGCCTAGACGTCACTGATGCCTCACGGATATCACGGACACTGTACTGACACGGCACTGACACGCCACTGATAGGTGTGCCAAGACTTCACTGATGCCTCACGGATATCACGGACACTGTACTGACACGGCACTGACACGCCACTGATAGGTGTGCCTAGACGTCACTGATGCCTCACGGATATCAAGGACACTGTACTGACACGGCACTGACACGCCACTGATAGGTGTGCCTAGACGTCACTGATGCCTCACGGATATCACGGACACTGTACTGACACGGCACTGACACGCCACTGATAGGTGTGCCAAGACTTCACTGATGCCTCACGGATATCACGGACACTGTACTGACACGGCACTGACACGCCACTGATAGGTGTGCCTAGACTTCACTGATGCCTCACGGATATCACGGACACTGTACTGACACGGCACTGACACGCCACTGATAGGTGTGCCAAGACGTCACTGATGCTCACGGATATCACGGACACTGTACTGACACGGCACTGACACGCCACTGATAGGTGTGCCAAGACGTCACTGATGCCTCACGGATATCACGGACACTGTACTGACACGCCACTGATAGGTGTGCCAAGACGTCACTGATGCCTCACGGATATCACGGACACTGTACTGACACGGCACTGACACGCCACTGATAGGTGTGCCTAGACGTCACTGATGCGTCACGGATATCACGGACACTGTACTGACACTGCACTGACACGCCATGATAGGTGTGCCAAGACGTCACTGATGCGTCACGGATATCACGGACACTGTACTGACACGGCACTGACACGCCACTGATAGGTGTGCCTAGACGTCACTGATGCCTCACGGATATCAAGGACACTGTACTGACACGCCACTGACACGGCACTGATAGGTGTGCCTAGACGTCACTGATGCGTCACGGATATCACGGACACTGTACTGACACGGCACTGACACGCCACTGATAGGTGTGCCTAGACGTCACTGATGCCTCACGGATATCACGGACACTGTACTGACACGGCACTGATAGGTGTGCCAAGACGTCACTGATGCGTCACGGATATCACGGACACTGTACTGACACGGCACTGACACGCCACTGATAGGTGTGCCTAGACGTCACTGATGCCTCACGGATATCAAGGACACTGTACTGACACGGCACTGACACACCACTGATAGGTGTGCCAAGACGTCACTGATGCCTCACTGATATCACGGACACTGTACTGACACTGTACTGACACGCCACTGATAGGTGTGCCAAGACGTCACTGATGCGTCACGGATATCACGGACACTGTACTGACACGGCACTGACACGCCACTGATAGGTGTGCCAAGACGTCACTGATGCGTCACGGATATCACGGACACTGTACTGACACGGCACTGACACGCCACTGATAGGTGTGCCAAGACTTCACTGATGCCTCACGGATATCACGGACACTGTACTGACACGGCACTGACACGCCACTGATAGGTGTGCCTAGACGTCACTGATGCGTCACGGATATCACGGACACTGTACTGACACTGCACTGACACGGCACTGATAGGTGTGCCAAGACTTCACTGATGCCTCACGGATATCACGGACACTGTACTGACACGCCACTGATAGGTGTGCCAAGACGTCACTGATGCCTCACGGATATCACGGACACTGTACTGACACGGCACTGACACGCCACTGATAGGTATGCCAAGACGTCACTGATGCGTCACGGATATCAAGGACACTGTACTGACACGCCACTGACACGCCACTGATAGGTGTGCCAAGACGTCACTGATGCCTCACGGATATCACGGACACTGTACTGACACGGCACTGACACGCCACTGATAGGTGTGCCAAGACTTCACTGATGCCTCACGGATATCACGGACACTGTACTGACACGGCACTGACACGCCACTGATAGGTGTGCCAAGACGTCACTGATGCCTCACGGATATCACGGACACTGTACTGACACGGCACTGACACGCCACTGATAGGTGTGCCAAGACGTCACTGATGCCTCACGGATATCAAGGACACTGTACTGACACGCCACTGACACGCCACTGATAGGTGTGCCTAGACGTCACTGATGCCTCACGGATATCACGGACACTGTACTGACACGGCACTGACACGCCACTGATAGGTGTGCCAAGACGTCACTGATGCGTCACGGATATCACGGACACTGTACTGACACGGCACTGACACGCCACTGATAGGTGTGAATGGACCTTTAGACGGCCCGCGGGCCGGACGTTCCCCACCCCTGACCTAACACAACTTATACCAAACCTAACCTAACCTTTACCTAACTAAAAAATA
Organism: Chionoecetes opilio; assembly: GCA_016584305.1. Lineage (NCBI taxonomy): Eukaryota > Metazoa > Arthropoda > Malacostraca > Decapoda > Majidae > Chionoecetes > Chionoecetes opilio. The sequence goes on from JACEEZ010022029.1 coordinate 69,987, forward strand.
ATAATAATAAATAAGGTGATTTGCGACAGAAACGGGCAGCAGAGTAATGCAAAGCACATCAAAACTCACCACAACAAAAATAGTTTCGTCCACCAAAGTGAATTTGGTGTTCATTTGGAATAATACCGAATATTTATTCTATCTTTACTACCAATCCCTTACTTGATCTTTTGCTCCCCCCCCCCAGACACATCTACATCCCCTGGGTGGGCCGTGACAGCAGCCTGGCCCGGCAGCTGCAAGGCACGGCCCTGGTCTTCACCTTCGTGTGCGTGTGGCACGGCGTGCACTCCAACGTGCTGTGGTGGGCCGCCGTCAACTTTCTGGCCGTGGTGGCCGAGAGGCTGGCCGACCTCATAGCCAAGGAGCCTCGCTACATGGGCTGGGAGGTGAGGGAGGGAGAGAGGGTGTGAGTGTGTGACAATATACCTCACAAAACATAACAATATACCTCACAAAAAGCCTCATAGGCTTGAAAAATAGGCTAGAAAAATAGGATAATAAATCACGGCTAAAAAGACAAGACAAGAAAAGAAAGTGAAAAATAAGCACAGAAAAAAATAGGTAATCCTCCTCCTCCTCCTCCTCCTCCTCCTCCTCCTCCTCCTACATTTTACCTCACTCAGAACTAATGACAAAATATAAAGAATAGACAAAAATAGCATTGACTAAGAAAAACTAACCCTTGCTCCCCCCCCCCTTCCCCCACAGGCGCGGTGGCTGCCCGGGGCGTGGCGCCGCAGGTTCCTGGGGGGGGTGGCGGGGGCGCCCTACGTCCCCTCCCTCGCTGCCCTCGTCATCTTCCTCTCCGACATGGACAACGCCACCACCGTCACCACCACAATATTTGTGTCCGGTGAGTGAGTGTGTTTGTGTGTATAAAGTAGTGTAGATAGAAATAGATAGTATATAGATCAAGAAGTATAGATAGAGTATACAGTTGTTGAGTGTATAGAGGCCATGAATGCAGGTCTTCAGGATAACAATGTCTCCAAGGGATCCATGACTGAACAGAACCACTTAATGACAGGAGGAAAAAGTGTAACATGAAAATAACTTAGGAGAGGCAAGGTAGTGTGCAGGCAGCGTGGCCAAGGTAGTAAGGACAGCAGAGGCATGGTATTGAGGTGGTTTGGGCACGTGAAGAGGAGAGAAGGTGGCGAGGCATTGGGGAGAGCTGTTGGAGTGGAAGTGCCAGGTGAGAGTAAGGAGATGGAGGTGGTTTGGGCACGTGAAGAGGAGAGAAGGTGGCGAGGCATTGGGGAGAGCTGTTGGGGTGGAAGTGCCAGGTGAGAGTAAGGAGATGGAGGTGGTTTGGGCACGTGAAGAGGAGAGAAGGCATTGGGGAGAGCTGTTGGAGTGGAAGTGCCAGGTGAGAGTAAGGAGATGGAGGTGGTTTGGGCACGTGAAGAGGAGAGAAGGTGGTGAGGCATTGGGGAGAGCTGTTGGAGTGGAAGTGCCAGGTGAGAGTAAGGAGGTGGAGGTGGTTTGGGCACGTGAAGAGGAGAGAAGGTGGCGAGGCATTGGGGAGAGCTGTTGGAGTGGAAGTGCCAGGTGAGAGTAAGGAGATGGAGGTGGTTTGGGCACGTGAAGAGGAGAGAAGGTGGTGAGGCATTGGGGAGAGCTGTTGGAGTGGAAGTGCCAGGTGTGGGTAAGGAGATGGAGGTGGTTTGGGCACGTGAAGAGGAGAGAAGGTGGTGAGGCATTGGGGAGAGCTGTTGGAGTGGAAGTGCCAGGTGAGAGTAAGGAGATGGAGGTGGTTTGGGCACGTGAAGAGGAGAGAAGGTGGTGAGGCATTGGGGAGAGCTGTTGGAGTGGAAGTGCCAGGTGAGAGTAAGGAGATGGAGGTGGTTTGGGCACGTGAAGAGGAGAGAAGGTGGTGAGGCATTGGGGAGAGCTGTTGGGGTGGAAGTGCCAGGTCGCCGTCCACCGGGCAGGCCAAGGAAGACATGGAGGCAGTGTGTTGAAGAGGATCTGGCAGCATTGGGCATTGAAGAGGTTGAGGCAATGGATAGAGATAGTTGGAAGCGTATCATGGACCCTCTAACCTCATTATAAGACATTACGGGAAAATCTGACGTTAAACATGACTTCAACATTTCTTTTACTGTCCCTACTTTTTACAACTGTGGTTTCTTTCCCCCAACACAGATTTCCCGAAGAGCACCGTCACCTGTTTCTTGTTCATGTTCTGCCTGGGCCAGTGTAGCATGGAGCTGCAGAACTGCAAGATGCGGCAGAAAGCGAGGGCCAAGCAGGCGTAGTGTTCCCTGCCTCGGCGGCGGCGGCGGCGGCGGCGGCGGTGAGTGTGGCTGCGTTTTTAACCCTGTGGTTTTTCCTGTATGCCTTCGGGTGAGAATGAAATAATAATAATTATTATTATTATTATTATAATTATTATTAAAAAATAACACTGAATTACGATCTTAAAATTAGTTACGTAGGCCTGTGTGACAGATGATATTAATTTCTGAAGACAAATCAGAATTTCAATATTAAGTAGATTCATATAGGAAGTGACATGATAATTCTTTCATTTAATAGATGCGTAACTTCTAACTTCATTTTTTTTGCCTTGAGATAAGTTAGAATTTCACTTTGAAGTCAATACAGGAAATTACACCAAAAAATAAATACACCAGATTTTAAGCCTTCACGCCCAGACCTTTCCCGGGCTATCAAACATTGTCTGTTGTGGAGCCATACAATTAGGAGAAGTAAGTCAATAAACCCAATGAGCTAGTGGCCAAGGCTACTAAACAGGTCATATCTATAAAAACATTGCTTGTATTCATTAAGAATCATCTAATGGTGGTCAAATTACAATGGAGATTACGTTGTGGGCGTCCCGGGGTTAAGTGTAAAGAAGGGCAGCAGTAGTGGTGGCAGTAGTAGTAGTAGTAGTAGTAGTAGTAGTAGTAGTAGTAGTAGTAGTAGTAGTAGTAGTAGTAGTAGTAGTAGGTGGTGGCAGTGCCTGCTATTTCTGGTGCTTTGATTTCCACAACTTGCATTATTCCTTTGCCTTTGTTGGTGTGCTGTGATGCTGTGATGTTACAGTGTGTTTTGTGGCCTAACCCTTGACTAGTGGGTGCATGGGATGGAGACAGGCTTAGGTTATTTAGGTTTTTATTAGCTTATTAAGAAGCAAAGGTAAAGATGGGGCCTATGCTGAGCTGTGCGTGGCCTCGGTGCTCATCTCCGTGGCATTGGCCTTTGAGCCTGTGGTGGGTGACAACCTGCTACCCCGGGACACAGGGCCAGTGTGACATCCGGAGATGAGTAACCTGGGGAAGGTAACCACAGTTACCTTCCCCAGGTTTCCCCAGGTACATATTTACCCATTTATCCACCATCCCTGAAAGGAAGGATGAACAGCTGGTTGGGCTGGCCGCCTACTGCCCTGGCCTGGATTCTAACCAGGGCCCGCAGACTCGTAGCCAGGCACGCCAGCCACTGCACCACGGAGGCGACGCTGGGTTATTAGCCTAGGTTGTTTTAGGGTTAGGTTCACTTATTTAGGTGCTGTAGTTAATGGCTATAGTACTTTAGGACGTTGACACAATTCATTTAGACAGAAACAGCGTCATTTGGTAAAAAAACAAAAACAGGCCGAGCGTAATTCTGCATGTTAGGAAAATATAATGGGAGAAAAATGAAAATAAAATGTGAGAAGGGATAATGGAAGAGTAAAGTGGTGGCACAGCATGGGAGAGTTGGCATGGGAGAGTGGCGTGTGTGCACAGGAGTCAATGTTGTGAGAGAGTAAGGATGGGAGTGAGAGTGGAGCTTGGAGGAAGTATGAATGGAGGCGCCCTGAGCCGCGCGGCCTGTGTTGTCTGGTGAAGCCAGCGCTCTCCCCCGTCTGCCACACTGCTGTGGGCAATGTCACGCACTGGCTGACTGAGACACCCACTCTTTCTTTTCACTTTTTACACTGTTTGCACTTAATGATATCACGGTGTGTGAAATTATACTTCTGTGTTACTGCTAACCATGTATTACATATCATATTATTGCATATTATTGCATATTGGGTCCCTTTATTGAATATATGCATGTCTGGCGGTGAACTGCCTGGCTGCGTATTTAGATCTCGCCTGCAGATATGTCTCGGCTACAGCCTTGATCAGTAAAATTAGATGATTACTGGCCGGGTCATTATCTGACATATGATTTTTCGTACCGTTTTCTACCAATACAGGGAGGTCCCGAAGATACGAGCAGTTAGGTTCCACCTGGCATACTCGTAAAGCGAAATCTCGTATAACGAAACACATAACTAATGGTAAATTATAGGTTTGGTTCCAGGACCATCAATTAAAAGAAAAAAGAAAAAGAAAAAAAAAGACATGTTTTTCAAACTTAAATAAACTATAGCAAACACAACAAACTCTCAAACTCTCAAATATAGGGCTCTATATACCACACCACCACACCACCACACCACCACACCACCACACCACCACACAAAACACAGTGAATTAAGAATGTGACAGCACAGTAGGACAGAGCACAAATAAGTCAAAATAAGCACATTAAGTAAACCAGCAAATCACTAAAATCGACTCACAAGGCACAATACATACAAGCAACAAAGACGTATGTACTCATGGGGACGCCGCGTGATACACTAGACTTGAGAGGGTAGGGTAGGTAAGGGACAAGGGAAGGGTGCGCAGACCTCTTCCACTGCCCACAAACTCTTCTCTGCGCATCTGAATCATTGTACATCGTTCACTTTTCCTCACGTTTTCCCCAACTGAGACACACGAGAGCTGGCTATTTCCACCTCTCACACCCTCCCCGCCCTCCCCACACACCCACACACACGCGGCACATCTTCCTGCACCTCTCACTCACCTCGTCTATGACTTCGTCGTACATTTTGACGTATTTTCACGCTAAAACAAGGCTCGAGATAGGTTGGCAAGTGCGTGTTGTTGTTGTCCGCCTGCAGTGTTGCCAACAGGGATGTGAATTTTTGTAGGCCACATTGTCGTACCGAGCCACCAGAATTATCATATTTTCAGATTGATTACACTGGGGAACAAATTTTTGTTGAGTTAGGTCTGACACTTGTTATTACGTAATTTTTGGGTGCTGAATCCAAAACTGATCTCAGTTTTTCTCTATCACGTCAAGTTTTTGAACTGTAGGATTTTCGTTTTCTTAAAAAATATGAAAAATACTGTACCTAACAGTAACAGTGCTTATTTTATAAAAAGTTGCAAATGTTAACATACAATGAAAAATGAAAGAAATAGGCATGAATAGAATGTTTATTTAACATTATCATGTTTTTAGAAAGGATAAGGCTATAATTGTGTGCAGGTTAAGGTAAAAATTTACGTTTGTAGCTTTGTCTGGAGTGTTCAACTTGAGGACTATCGCGTTTGATGCTCCAACAATAGTCAGCCATCATATGCACATCCCATCTACCCTGGTAACGTTCTTCCATAACCTTCAAATCTTGGTGAAATCGTTCACCTTGCTCGTCGCTAGCAGCACCAAGATTTTCCGGAAAGTTGGCAAGATGGCTATGCAAAAAATGTACTTTAATACTCATGTTGCAACCAAGCACTTTGTAGCTCTCCAATAGTTTCTGAACAATTTCTGTGTAATTACTTGCACGTGTATTTCCAAGAAAGTTCTTGACGACGTCTTTGAATGATAGCCAAGCATTCTTTTCAAGGTCTGACATAGTACCGTTGAAATGTTCATCTTTGATGAGCTGTCAAATTTGTGGACCATCAAACACACCGGCCTTGATTTTTTCAATTGACAGTCCAGGAAATGCCAAGATGATGTACTTCAAACAGTCGCCAGCAGTTGACAATGCTTGTACAAATTGTTTCATGAGACCTAGTTTTATGTGCAGAGGTGGGAATATTATTTTCTTCCTGTCAACAAGTGGCTCATGTACATTGTTAGGATCTCCAGGTTTAAGATCAGATCTCGGAGGCCAATTCGTCTGAACCCAATGCTTCTCTCAAGCTCTGCTATCCCACATACAGAGAAAGCAGGGATACTTTGTGTATCCACGTTGTTGACCAAGAAGGAAGGACACCATTTTAAGGTCAACACAGATGATCCAATTGTGTTTGTCATATTGCAATAACTCAATGACTCTCTTTACATCTCCATATTCTTCACGAAGACAGACCGAATGCCCAATAGGGACTGCGCCAAACAAATTGCCAAAACAAAAAAAGTTTTACTACAGCTCACAAGTGGAATTTTGCTTATCTGGAGGGTAAGCTGTGGAGAAAAAACTTGACGTGCTAGAAAAAAACTGACTACAGATTTGGAATCAGCATGCCAATTTTAGTCTAAATAAGCTCAAAAATCTAACTCAACAATTTTTTTTCTTTCAAATTGTTCCCCAGTGTTATCGTACAACCTGAGGTAAAATCATATAGTCAGTAAATGACTTTATAATTTTAGTAAATAACTTGTAATTTACTTTAGTAAATAACTTGGTAATTTTACTCACCCCAGTTTGAATGTCGTAGCATTGGATTTTCGATCTCGTATATTGAAAATAGACCCTAATTTACACATCTCGTATCATCGGATTCTCGTATATCGAATGCTCGTATAACGGGACCTCCCTGTATTAATTACGCTACACTTGTCAATATTAAATTCCATCTGCCACCTGACTACCCACTCGCTTAACTTATCTAAGTCTCCCTGCAAACCGGTTACATCAAACTGTGACCCGATAATTCTACCTGTTTTAGTATCATCAGCAAACTTGCTGATATCATTGCTAATCCCACTGTCTTAGTCGTTGATGCAAATATAAAATAGTAGTGGCCCCAAATTACTATACTATTACTATTAATATAAACCCTACGAACACAATCGCTAACACTTATATACTACGTATTACTACAGCTCCATCACCCCCACCACTATCACTACTATCAGTAACACAATTACCAGCCCAGTGGTGCAGTAGTTATCACACTTTTCTAACAAGGTCATTGTCTTTGTTTAACAAATACATGCACGTTTGTTTGAAACATAGTTTTAGAAATCAACAAATGCATAACTTACTGGTGAAATGTGATGGATGGGTCAGATTTTTTGTTCGCTTTTTCATTGCAGCCAAATGCAACACAACTTTTCACCCTAGCAGAACACCACACAAGGATCGCGACACTCCTGCCTTTACTTGTCCTCACGAGATCAATACTAAATGAAGACTGAGAGAGTATGAGTGGACGTGTAGAAAGGATTTGACCTGAGTAAGCATAGCCCAACCCTTAAACAGATCCGCCACTATAGTAATTACCCGACTCAATTCACACCTTTGACCTCACCAGCCCACCTTTAACAACAAAGCCACTGTGCCTCCCATGAAGGTAGTGTGCGAGGTGGTCTTGTAGTGTTATCACTGCTACACATCACATCACTAAGACACACAGCCAGGTATTGCAGACAGGTAATGTATGCTGTCATCTGCTGCACACACACACACACACCACACACACACACACACACACACACACACACACACAGTGAAGTGGTAGCACGCTCGGTTCACAACCGAGAAGTCCCGGGATGGATCCCCGGGCGGAGCGAAGAGAGGTGGGCGGAGTTCTTAAAACACTTTCATTCGCCACTGGTGGGGAAATTAGAGGTCAAGTAAAAGATGTTTGAAGATGCTTGGATGTAGAAAAGTTCCTCTTCCAATGCAAAAACCAATTCCATCCAAGTTTGAAATGTGTGGCAAGTGTTATCATTCTTATGTCCTCCCGCCCGAAAGGTGATGAGCTGCCGTCTGTCGTGGCGCCAAGAAAACACTCCTAGTGAAATTTGAAACAGTTTATACTTGTAGATAGAAAGCCTAAAACAATGCTGAAACAGGGTAGATTATAGAGTGATGCTATAAGCTACTCAGAGCTGGCCAATAAATACATTCAATGTATTTAAATACTAAATACACTACTAAATACATGGGAGAAATGTATTTAAATACTAAATACATTTTACGAATGTATTTAAATACTAAATACTAAATACATCAATTGTATTTAAATACATTTGTAAATACATTTTAAATACACACAAATTTTAACATGTCCGAAAAAAATGGATTTCCTTAGATTTTGGGTTTCCTTAGAAATTTCCTTCTCAGGCCTAAATTTCCTTAAAATCAGGACATTTCCTTGGCAGTGGAGACACTGGTTCACTGTAACATCAGGGTTGCCAGATAGTGGGGCGGGTTTATGGCCAAATTAACTGGTAAAAAAGTATTGACATTTATATATTATGACTATTTAAATATTAAATACTCATTTAAATATTAAATACTCATAAAAGTATTTAAATATTAAATACTCATAAAAGTATTTAAATATTAAATACTCATAAAAGTATTTAAATACTGTATTTAAATACATGACAACCAATGTATTTATAAATACATTTCTAAATACACAACTGTATTTAAATACAAATGTATTTATCTCTTTCTCTCTCTCTGTCTGTTTATCGTTCTCTTTCTCTCTCTGTCTGTCTGTAAGTCTCTCTCTCTCTGTCTGTTTATAATTATGATTCTCTCTTTGTCTGTTTATCATTCTCTTTCTCTCTGTCTGTCTGTAAGTCTCTCTCTCTCTGTCTGTTTATCGTTCTCTTTCTCTCTCTCTGTCTGTCTGTCTGTAAGTCTCTCTCTCTGTCTGTTTACCGTTCTCTTTCTCTCTCTCTGTCTGTCTGTAAGTCTCTCTCTCTCTGTCTGTTTATCGTTCTCTTTCTCTCTCTCTGTCTGTCTGTAAGTCTCTCTCTCTCTGTCTGTTTATCGTTCTCTTTCTCTCTCTGTCTGTCTGTAAGTCTCTCTCTCTCTGTCTGTTTACCGTTCTCTTTCTCTCTCTCTGTCTGTCTGTAAGTCTCTCTCTCTCTGTCTGTTTATCGTTCTCTTTCTCTCTCTCTGTCTGTCTGTAAGTCTCTCTCTCTCTGTCTGTTTACCGTTCTCTTTCTCTCTCTCTGTCTGTCTGTAAGTCTCTCTCTCTCTGTCTGTTTATCGTTCTCTTTCTCTCTCTCTGTCTGTCTGTAAGTCTCTCTCTCTCTGTCTGTTTATCGTTCTCTTTCTCTCTCTCTGTCTGTTTATCGTTCTCTTTCTCTCTCTCTGTCTGTCTGTAAGTCTCTCTCTCTGTCTGTTTACCGTTCTCTTTCTCTCTCTCTGTCTGTCTGTAAGTCTCTCTCTCTCTGTCTGTTTATCGTTCTCTTTCTCTCTCTCTGTCTGTCTGTAAGTCTCTCTCTCTCTGTCTGTTTACCGTTCTCTTTCTCTCTCTCTGTCTGTCTGTAAGTCTCTCTCTCTCTGTCTGTTTATCATTCTCTTTCTCTCTCTCTGTCTGTCTGTAAGTCTCTCTGTCTCTCTGTCTGTTTATCGTTCTCTTTCTCTCTCTCTGTGATTTTGCCAGTTTACTATTTACGTGATTCAAATGAACTTTCCAGGTTAGTTGGTCATCAATATTTATACCTAGATATTTTAAGATAAGATAAGATAAGATAACTTTATTGTCACATTGAACACATACAACATGAAATTCGTTTTGGCATAAAGCTCACCCGTAAAGTGAAAATAACAATTTTACAATACAAAATTAAGTATATTAATGATACTATTTACAGAGTATCATTCCTAATACCAGATACCTGTCACCACCTCTATGCACGCACCACACTGATATCACTAGTGACAGACCTAAGTTACTGGGATGCTATAGAGTTGTACAGTTTTATACTCTTTGGAATAAAAGAAATTTTAAATCTACTTGTGTGTTGCCTAGGGAGTGGTAATCTCCTGCCTGATCTAAGAAAAGTGTATTGACAGTTCAGTGGGTGATTGACATCATTCAGGATCTTATCTACCTGCTTCACGCTACCTGCTACCTGCTGCCTGCTGCTTTTTAATGACTTACTAATGTATATTTTTGTCATTACAAATTTTTATTTCATAACTATTAACTCTCTTCTTTCCTGCGAATATTAGGTATTTAGTTTTATCTACGTTAAGAGATAACTTACTACACGAGAGCCAGGTTGAAACATTATTCAACTCAGTATTTAGTGTTCTTACTATATAGTCTAAGTTAGGCCCAGAAAGAGTCAGATTGGTGTCATCTGCGAAGAGCGTGAAATTTAGTATCCGTGATGAATTAATGATGGGGTGAATATAAAGCAAGACTAGTAATGGACCAAGTGTTGAGCCTTGTGGTACTCCCGTTAGTATTGTAGAGTAGTTTGAATTTACATTATCAATTACTGTATATTGTTTTCTATTACATAACTAACTTTTTATCCAGTCATTAGATTTGCCCCTTATACCATAATGATGTAGTTTTTTAAGCAATATTTCGTGGTCTAATGTATCGAAGGCTTTTTTTAAGTCTAAAAATACACTTACAACATACTTTTCCTTGCCAAGACTTTGAAGAATTGAATCAATAAATTTAGTTAGAGCATGTTTAGGGGATAGATTAGTTCTGAAGCCAAACTGGCAATCAGTTATTATGTTATTCGTATTTAAAAATTCCATTAACCTGTTATACATAGGCCTTTCGTAAATTTGAGATAAAGAGTCAAGTATTGAAATAGGGCGATAATTGGAGCTATCATCTGCCTTACCACCCTTATGGATGGCTATGATTTTGGCCGTTTTCATATCAGTGGGAAAAATAGCTGTTTGGAAGGATTTGTTAATATTAGTAGACAACACAGGGGCTAAGACTGAAACTGCTTTCTTAATTACTTTTACATGGATATTATCAAAACCGGGTGAAGAATCTTTTAATGATTTTATTATTTTTGTGATCTCTTCTGGGGTGGTATCTGAAGGAATAAAATCTGGATAAGTGTCTGTAAGTTAAAACATTGGAGAGACATTACAGTGAGGAATTTTGCTTGCAAGATCATGACCTATGTTGGTAAAATAGGTATTAATAGGATTACTAATATCATGGGGATCAGTAACCTTGGTGTTGTCATCAGTAAGGTATTCAATTTTAGGATGATCTTCTTTGCTTTTGATTAATTCATGAATTACTTTCCACATCTGTTTACTATTCCCTACACTGGCAGCAAATGTTGCTCTGTAGTGCTGTTGTCTGGCCTCTTTTAGCATGTTGGTAAGTCTATTTCTGCATTAAGTCTATTTCTGCATTTTCTCTGTCTGACTGTAAGTCTCTCTCTTTGTCTGTTTATCATTCTCTTTCTCTCTCTGTCTGTTTATCATTCTCTTTCTCTCTCTGTCTGTTTATCATTCTCTTTCTCTCTCTGTCTGTTTATCATTCTCTTTCTCTCTCTGTCTGTTTATCATTCTCTTTCTCTCTCTGTCTGTTTATCATTCTCTTTCTCTCTTTGTCTGTTTATCATTCTCTTTCTCTCTGTCTGTTTATCATTCTCTTTCTCTCTCTGTGTTTATCATTCTCTTTCTCTCTCTGTCTGTTTATCATTCTCTTTCTCTCTCTGTCTGTTTATCACTCTTTCTCTCTCTGTCTGTTTATCATTCTCTTTCTCTCTCTGTCTGTTTATCATTCTCTTTCTCTCTGTCTGTTTATCATTCTCTTTCTCTCTGTCTGTTTATCATTCTCTTTCTCTCTCTGTCTGTTTATCATTCTCTTTCTCTCTCTGTCTGTTTATCATTCTCTCTCTCTCTGTCTGTTTATCATTCTCTCTTTGTCTGTTTATCATTCTCTTTCTCTCTGTCTGTTTATCATTCTCTTTCTCTCTCTGTCTATCTGTAAGTCTTTCTTTCTCTCTCTGTCTGTTTATAATTATCTTTCTCTCTTTGTCTGTATTTATCATTCTCTTTCTCTGTCTGTTTATCATTCTCTCTCTCTTTGTCTGTTTATCGTTCTCTTTCTCTCTCTGTCTGTCTGTAAGTCTCTCTCTCTCTCTTTGTCTGTTTATCGTTCTCTTTCTCTCTGTCTGTAAGTCTCTCTCTCTCTCTTTGTCTGTTTATCGTTCTCATTTCTCTCTCTCTGTCTATCTGTAAGTCTTTCTTTCTCTCTCTGTCTGTTTATAATTATCTTTCTCTCTTTGTCTGTATTTATCATTCTCTCTCTTTGTCTGTTTATCATTCTCTTTCTCTCTCTGTCTGTTTATCATTCTCTTTCTCTCTCTGTCTGTTTATCATTCTCTTTCTCTCTGTCTGTTTATCATTCTCTTTCTCTCTCTGTCTGTTTATCATTCTCTTTCTCTCTCTGTCTGTTTATCATTCTCTTTCTCTCTCTGTCTGTTTATCATTCTCTTTCTCTCTGTCTGTTTATCATTCTCTTTCTCTCTCTGTCTGTTTATCATTCTCTTTCTCTCTCTGTCTGTTTATCATTCTCTTTCTCTCTCTGTCTGTTTATCATTCTCTCTCTCTCTGTCTGTTTATCATTCTCTTTCTCTCTTTGTCTGTTTATCATTCTCTTTCTCTCTGTCTGTTTATCATTCTCTTTCTCTCTGTCTATCTGTAAGTCTTTCTTTCTCTCTCTGTCTGTTTATAATTATCTTTCTCTCTTTGTCTGTATTTATCATTCTCTTTCTCTGTCTGTTTATCATTCTCTCTCTCTTTGTCTGTTTATCGTTCTCTTTCTCTCTCTGTCTGTCTGTAAGTCTCTCTCTCTCTCTTTGTCTGTTTATCGTTCTCTTTCTCTCTCTGTCTGTAAGTCTCTCTCTCTCTCTTTGTCTGTTTATCGTTCTCATTTCTCTCTCTCTGTCTATCTGTAAGTCTTTCTTTCTCTCTCTGTCTGTTTATAATTATCTTTCTCTCTTTGTCTGTCTATTTATCATTCTCTCTCTTTGTCTGTTTATCATTCTCTTTCTCTCTCTTTACACTTTAATCATTAAATAACACAATCGTATGTATTCAGTGCAACTCCTTCACAACTTAAGACAGGTTTCGTTCGACCAATCAGGAGCAAGGGGGCGTGGCCTCCTGGGTGCACCGGCGACCAATCAGGAGCAAGGGGGCGTGGCCTCCTGGGTGCACCGGCGACCAATCAGGAGCAAGGGGGCGTGGCCTCCTGGGTGCACCGGCGACCAATCAGGAGCAAGGGGGCGTGGCCTCCTGGGTGCACTGGGGAGTTAAAATCTTCACTACTCTTGGTATGGTTAGCCAATCACAACTTTGTATACGTTGCATTCAGCCAATCAGGTACAAGGGGGCGTGGCCTCCTTAGTGCACTTTGACCATAATAAAAAAAATAGACTATAGTGTTGTCCTAGATATCATAGGGTATATAAGTACCAGCAAGTGAGATCCCAGAATTCACAACCCCACACTCCAAAGTCATCTTTGTGATGCTGCTAATTCTGCTTACCACCGTAGGCTTGGCCATGGCACGGCAAATCAGCATTCCTGGTCCTGCTCCAGCAACCAGTAAACCGGGTCTGGTCAATCATCAATCCGTACTCAACAATCTACTCCTGTACGCGAGCTACTGCGATACATGTGTGGAGACTGCACTAGAGACTTGCAATCGTATCTCAGAGCATTCTCAACAATCTCAATCTCAATCTCAATCTCAATTCTCAACAACAGAGCACCAACAACCATCCTTTATTCAGGTAAGGGTCTGCACCTCTTCCCTTCTCCCTAACGAGTCATTCACCACTCTGCTCTGAATTACATGATCCTGCTTAATCCTTCTTGGTGGCTCTTAATTTCTGCCTACGCTAACAGACACATTTACACATTTACGTAGGCTGACAGATACATTTGGGAAGAGCCCTTCTAGTCTGCACTCTGTCAAGCAATTCAAAAGCTGCAATAGGCTTAGTTGGTTCTGCCCAAAATATGAGCGATGAACTGTTTGTAGGTGCTTCATTTCCACCACGATAGCATGACTGATATCGGCAGCATACTTATCTGCCGGTGATTTTGATTGAAGTGAGCTCCTTTGCTGATATTGTTAGGTACTTCCAGAGGAAACAGAAGTTTTCAGAAATATTCTTGGCAGCTTTGAATGTAAGAGCGAGTCAGCCAATGAATTATTCAATAATGTACTGTATTTGCCGGCGCATAAGACGCACCCCTATTTTACAAGGAGGTTTTGAGAAAAATATATATATTGGTGTTTTTGAGGGGGATTTTTTTTTATTTATTTATCAAAAGATATGAAAAAAAGGATTTGTAGGGGAAAGCAAATGATTATGAGCATGTACCTAAATACAATATTCACAGTGCAGTGAATGTAAATGAAAAATTATACTAGTTAAAATGTTAAGGGAATGACAGGGTAACCAAAATCGGTCATAATATATTGCAGGATGCCCCCACGAATTGATATTCTGATATTTTGCTACCTATGACATATAGCTTAGATTTAATGTTGTAGGTATGCCTTTGTTGCTTTTCTGATATGTGTTTAGACTTTGTGGAAAATTTGCATAGATATTGGTATCATTTTGGTAGTGGGCTTTCAAAAGTCCACTCAAAAGACTCTTACCTACATCATCGTGTAGCTTTCTTCATTCTGAGTATTTTGAGCCCCATTTCCCATGGCGCAATTGAATAATAATGGCATTACACGCAGTACCCAAAATCTACCGTTATTTCAGCCAGAAAGTTAAGTTAGGTTAAGGGGAGAGTCCGCCGTGAATTTTAAATTGCATCTACGGTCATGAATAATTTATATGTTGTGTATATTAGTAGCCTTGTTATCACATGAACATTTCAAGCTGATCAGATTAAAGGAAAAAAATTGAAAAAATTAAAGAGCCTATTTTTGTCGGTTTTTTATGAAATTTTGAATTGCATCTTCTCAGCCATTTTTGACCGATTTCCTTGTGACATGAGCATATGATAATTCATTGTTATTCTAACAATTTGTTCTGAGAATATTTTGAAAATTGTTTTCGATTTTTTTTTTAATTGTAAAAAAAAAAGAAAAAAAAAAAAAAGGAAAATTTTAAGGATAATTTTCCCATATATCAAAACTGAGACTTAAAAACAAAAATTTTCTCAGAACAGATTTTTCTACGATATTTGATTTTGTGTTTCCTAAAGTTTTGTGAAAATCGTGCCAAAAATAAAAGAGATGAATTTTATGTTCATTTTATACTAGTTTTGAGAAAAACGCGTTTGAAGTTTTGCTAAAGTTTCTGCGCTCCAGTGAAGGTACTATACTGTCAATGCTACTTTCATATGAATTTTATGGGATCAGTAATCACATATGAATGCATGCATAAAAGGATCTGCACCTTGTCCCCCCTTATAAAGGTATTAATTAATGGCACAAAGGCGAGGGTGTCAGGGCGCCACGCCCCTCATTGTTGCAAGGTTCCATCAAACTTCACCAGGTGCATAGCTTTCGGTTGGAATTCCTTTGTCTGTCTTCCTCTTCTTGTTTATTGTCTTCTTCGGTGTAATTCTTCTCTTTTCTCTCTTTTCTAGGCCTTTTTGGATGTAGACATTTGTTCCAAACATTTTTGTGAACAGGTTGCACTTTTCATATCCAAAATTGTTCCAGAATTGTTACCTGGGTAACAAACTTCACCCCGAAGATTGCTGGGGGGGTTTTTTAAAGGCTTAGTTTTGATATATGGGAAAATTATCCAAAAAAAAATGCATTTTTTTTTTTTACAAGTTTTGAAAGTCTAAATGCCCCTCGCTATGGGCACTTAAAAAAATGTCCGACTGAAAAAAATTTCACCATTCGAAAGCCAAAGGATAGGGTGTTGCCATAGACCATATAACTCAAATTCGTATATTAAAAAATTATTTTCATATTGTCACGGCGGACTCTCCCCTCAAATCAGATTAGGTTAGGTTAGAGGTGGGGTTTGGTTTAATAACAGATGATATTGAGAAAAAACGAAAATTACCCATAATATGGCAGTGTGAAGCGTAGCAATGTTTGCGGGGCGGA
This sequence comes from Chionoecetes opilio, assembly GCA_016584305.1. Classification (NCBI taxonomy): domain Eukaryota; kingdom Metazoa; phylum Arthropoda; class Malacostraca; order Decapoda; family Majidae; genus Chionoecetes; species Chionoecetes opilio. Next base: position 85,853 of record JACEEZ010022029.1, read on the forward strand.
CCTGGAGGGGCAGGTTGCGCCCCCCCCCCCCCCCCCACACACACACACGTGTAAACAAACATTGATTTTTAAAAAAAATGAGAGCCAGATTAATTCCAAACTCATCAAAACTATTCAGGAGGACTAAGTTTCGGCCTTGAAATCTGTGGTTGTCCAAGAACAAAAATTCACTTAAGATATTTAGGTAACACTGTAAGGTAACCATCTCTACCTTGTGTTATTGTTGTAATTGTTGAAGGGCACCATTGTCGGGATCGACGATATTTGCCCAGGTTTACACCTATGAATCTATCACAGTCGCGAGGGTTGATTAGTCTTCTTCCGGAAGGTACAGGTGAAGGCTGGTTCACTCTGAAATCACGGCAGCGTTCCGTCAGCCGTGCCTTGTATTCACACTATTCGTCACATTTCCGTCATTTTCGGCAGTTCCTGCTCACCCTGTAAGCAGACATGGTGCCTCAGAGGCTATGGTTGAAGAAATTTACATTAATAGCACTTCTATCGGATGAAGAAGAGGAGTTGAACTATAAAAGACACTGTTTTGGGTACATAAAGCCTTGAGAAAACGACAATTATCAGCACGGCACAGTCATTACGTTGAGATATTCTTCCCCAGAAACCGTTACGTGACAGGACGGTAAAGTAGTACTGGAGCCGTGACGGCGGTTCACCGTTTAGTGTAACACGCCTATTTGTTTGAATGTAAGAAATTCTAACGGATGTGATGAGACGGTGCCGTGTCACCATGATGGTATGGTGTGATTCGGCCTTGAGGCGGACGGTGTGGCGCCGTGATGGGTCTTGGTCTTGGTGTACCGCGTGGAAGACTTTTGTCCCGTCTACAGGTACCGTTGCAGCCTTTTTTCTAGCACTCTTTCATACAGTTTCCTTATCTGTAGAGGTACAGGGGTGAGGATTGAGGGGTTGAGGTGGTACAATGGCCTATGCTGTCTCCTATCCCACCTTGCTTACCACTGTAGCGGCGCTAACACACACACGCACATACACACCTGCATCGGCTTAGGCCACCCCCCTGTCTGGGACCAGGATTAGAGGGTGACCTGACGCTGACCTGACTTGTCCTCGCCGCCACAACTGCAACACCAGCCAGGTTATTCAGTCAGCCACAGGACACACAGACACATGCTGCACACCTCTTGTCCCCACGTTGTACAATGACTCGCTGTCAAATAAACTACAAAGCCAGGACGCCCTTTCTCCATCCTTGTGTGTATAGACAGACTCCCCAAGATACTACACCTCCCTCTCACCGCTCACACTCCTTCAAATAAAACTTTAACACTCTCTTTGTTTCACTATTCCATTTATCAACAATACTCATTACAGCGAAAATTCCATCACCATTTTCTGCCTCTCTTCTATCATCTCCTTCCAACTGTTGTGTCAACTTGTGTGGCCAGAGTCGAATGCGGGTTAAGGCGACATCTAATATGCGGGATGTTTGTCTTTTCCATGGGTGCGGGGAGGAGTCTGAGCGGTAATGACCCATGGTGGGTGTGCGGAGGCGGTCGCCGAGTGAAGTAATCCAGGTGAAGCGGCAGACCTGAGATATCAGACGTTTTACAATGGAGAGCAGCAGCTGGGTGTGGATCATGCTTACATCTGCCACGGCCATCTTGGCAGCAACAATCGCTATCTTGTTGTCCCAACTCTTGTTTTCTCTTAAACTCCAACCTTTTCTTAGTATTATGCATTACTGTTGATAACACACTTACACATTTGTGCTCAGTGAACTACTGCTCAACACAGATCACTCCAGACCCCTTTATTAATACACCACCGGCTGTTCTGCATTCTCTGCCCGACCTCTCGTGCGCTAATATGGCCGCATTAGACGCAGGGTGAACTTTGCATTCCTTTTTAAGGGAAAAAACTGCGTCTTATGCGCCGGCATATACGGTATATATATAACGCAGACTTTCTGAAAAATTCTTCTTCGGGTGACTCATCTGCTTCATTTTGTTGTGATAAATCTGAACTGCTGTGCCATCACCATCATCATGAAATATTCTTTTGCGTTTAGGTGCAGCTGCTTTACCACGACTACGATACAGTTTCACCTTGATGTCCAGGTTTGAAGCAACTAGCTTTGCTTCATTCCACATAGCTTTTCAGTTATTTTGGAGATCTGTCAGTTCTACAAGCAGTCCCTCTATGTTTGATGGGTCCTATGGGCCCATCAAAGTCTCGTTGGGCCCCCCAGAACCCCATGGGCCCCGGGACAAATGCCCCAGCAGACCCCCCCCCCCCCTCTCGGTGGGCCTGCCTACATCCACCTTTCATCCCCATCCATGAACCTATCCAGCCCCCTTATAAAGCTCCCTAATGACTCCGCACTAACTACCTGTCTACTGAGTCCATTCCAATCATTCACCACCCTATTTGTGAACCAGTTTTTCCCTATTTCTTTTTTAAATCTACACTTTTCCAGCTTGAATCCGTTACTTCTTGTTCTACCCTGGTTAATATCCGTAAGAACTTTTCCTACCTCTCCTTTATTAAATCCCTTTATCCACTTAAAAACTTCTATCAGATCGCCCATTACTCTGCGTCTCTCGAGTGAGTGTAATTTTAATAACTTCAATCTCTTCTCATAACTAAAGTTACGCATCCCTTGAATCATTTTGGTCATCCTTCTCTGCACTGATTCTAACAAGGCCACATCCATCCTGTAATATGGAGACCAAAACTGAACTGCATAGTCTAGGTGAGGCCTGACTAGAGCCAGATAAAGCTTTAGAATAACTTCCGCACTTCTACTTTTAACACTTCTGGTAATGAATCCCAACACTCTATTAGCTCTATTTCTAGCCTCAATACATTGTTTCCTAGGTCGGAGGTCTGGGCTCACCCTCACTCCAAGATCTTTTTCACCTTCTGATCTTTTCAGCGATACATTGTGTATGGTGTATCTATTACCAGGGTTTTTTCTACCAACATTCATAACGCTGCACTTATCCATATTAAATTCCATCTGCCATCTGACTGCCCACTCGTTACACTCAACACACACAAGCAGCTGCCCGGTAACACGTCTGGTCTCTCCGCCAGACAACGAACCACCAATATTCAGTAGTATTGGATTTACATTTCAAATGAACTACAAACCCCAGGAACCATTATGCACTACTTAAGTAGGGGAGATCCTGTAGTTCATTGTACCACAGAGTACGGCTTCACAGTTAGCACAACTTGTTCCGGGCCTGCCGGCTTGTTGCTTGGGCCTGCCTGCTTATTTTTCAGTCCATCCAATCCAAACCTCCATGCAGGTGGCCAATGACCACTAACCATCAGGCTGCACAACACTCCCTTATGAAATGTCTGTGGTCAGCGTCCCTCAGTACCACAAAACATGTGACCTGTACATGACTGGCAACATAGCACAGGTCACTCACATCTCTGTCCAAGAGGAACACAAACCTTGTTTCTGGTTTGACTGGAGTGACAGTTTGTTTGGTTTTCAGGTATACAGTAAAACCCTTATAACTCGGCATTGTATAACTCGGAATTTGATGTAACTCGGCAAGGCAAAGACAGATTGTTTATATATTTTTTTAATTATTATTATTTATTTTTTTACACATCTATGCCTATAGTGCGTGTAGGCAGTGACCTCAAGGGCTCAGATGGTAGGCCCTGGAGGCTCACTTGAGGGCTGTGATGGTTGGCCCTCGCCCGTGGTGGCGCAGGCAGGATTCTTATAGTGACGCCTGTGATTAGAGGCTCATGCCGCCCCCTGTGTCCTCCGATGCACTCGCAGTCGAAGGTAGAGTTAATGGACAGGGCATGTGGGTTTTCTTAGGCCACTCGACGGTGCAAAAAGATTTAAAGTGGATTTATGGGTCTCACTCGGGATCGAACTCGGGTCTTCGAGAACGCCACCTGGTGACATCTTGAAATACAGTATTGTATGATGTAATCCCAAAACACTTAAAATAGGTGGCAAAGCCACCAGTGCGTAGGCTGAGCCGTGTTTTTGTCGTCCAAGCACCGTCTTGGATTACGAATCCCGTTTTTTGTCGCAATTGAAAAAGGATTGGTTTCTGCTTCAAAAACACAACAAGCTTGGTAGGGGCCGAAATAATAATCAATGCAAAACATTGCAAACAATATCACAAAGTAGTATAACACACATTTCAGCAAGTGTTATTGGATTGGGATTCGTAATTCGTAATTTTTGTTACAATTTAAATTTTTTTTTTTTACCCATATCAGAGGAGGGCATTTGCATAATTCGGCATATTGAATAACTCGGCAAGGGCCAGAGCCCCTATCGTGCCGAGTTATAAGGGTTTTACTGTACTTCTTATTCCTTTGTCCTTGTGTTACAGGAAGCAAAGGAGGTGTTGAAGGAGATCAGTGTTATGATAAACAAGTCTGAGTCCCGTCCACGTCACTGCAAGGATTTACTGGATTCTGGGGACACAGGGAGTGGCCTCCGCCTGGTGTATCCTTATCCCGGGCAACCCCACCATAACGTGACTGTGTTCTGTGAGCACACTGTCGATGGCGGAGGCTGGACGGTTTTTCAAAGACGCTCCAGCGATTCAATCCGCCAGGACTTTAATCGTACCTGGATTGAGTATAAGCTGGGTTTTGGAGACATAGAAGCAGAATTCTGGATGGGCCTTGAGCTTCTTCACGTCCTGACCTCCACGACTCTGCAGGAGTTGCGGATTGACTTGGCAGATTACGAGGGAGGGGAACGATGGGCAAAGTATGGTGTCTTCAATGTTGGTTCAGATGAGGCCAAGTACCGCCTGAGTGTTGGAAGGTGAGACCCCCAGACCTACCTACATCCCACCTACATCCTCTTAGAAATGTTCCAATCCAATGTCTTTTTTGTTCAGTCTGTTCAGCACTTCTTTCCATTGACCTCCCATCATTTTCTTATCTCTATTTTGTCCTGCTCAATATCCACCTGTGGATCTACTGAAGTGGAAGTACTTCTCACATTATGTACAACTAAGTGGAAGAATCTACTCTGGGGCTGTATTATTATGCTCTTCCATGGAATAACTACCGTACTCTTTCCTTGTTAGACAACCTTCTCTCCATATACTGCTACATCTGACCTCAAAGTACCTGATATACTGTATCAAAGCAGGGTGTAGCACTGAGGAAACACAATGTAAGGATGCTAGGTGGCAATGCATGCACCTTTTGCTTCTCAGTGTGACAAAGGGATCTGTGGTGGGGAGATGCATTCAATAAGGGTGTGCTCATTTTGTTTGGGCCAATTTATAAATTTTACTTTCTCAAAAATGGATGCAAAAGATGTGAGTATAGATAGAAGAAAAGGATCAGTATCATTATAGATTAAGCCACTGCATAATACAGTGCTGGACAGAGACTCGGCACCCCGGTGAGAGCGGCGAGACAATAGGGGGAATTGTGTTCATTGTATTCTTGAGGGTAATGTGAGACATATATATATTATAAGCCTATAAGGTTTGGGCGCCTGCATGACGTCACGGCAGCCACGACGCATGGCCTGGGGGTAGCAGAGCGCGTTAGTAGCTCGCAGGCAGCCACCAAGGCTGATTCTGTGTTATCCCTGCTGCGCGTGAGCCCGCTTGAATTCACGTAGCTACAGCTGGGTTTTGTGGCTTTTCTGATTTAGTATTGCCTCTACCAGTCAAAACACAAGATAGCCCAGATCATTGCTCTGAAGAAGGCAGGCCACAAAACCAAGGAAATAACCGAGGTGATCGGTCTAGCAAAGTCAACAGTGCGACGGAATGGTGGACCACATTCACAGCCCTCACAGAAGTCTTCCACGAATGGCCACAGCTTTTCCTCGGCACAGATGGCAAACCACTATTTTCCTCTCCATGATGTGGCACTGTTGTTTGCTAGACCAACCCAAGGTCCAACCCAAGGAGGCCCCTTCATCAACCCTGCCAAGGAGTCACAACTGATCTTGCAGGCTTACACTTTAAAGTGTCATGCCCTTCCAGTTCTTAGAAGCCTTGGCTGCAGAAGCAGACATAGTGAAGCCAAGGTGTTGGTGGACCAAGGCACACAAACACCAAAAAACTGCAAAAATTACTTTTTTCAAATGGTTTTTTTCCAAAGTGTGAAATGATTTTAATGATGAACATTTGCTCCTAGCCATTACTACTCATCCATAATTCCCACTTATCCATCTTTTACTGTATATATATATATATATATATATAAAGCTTTCATTTGATCACAATGTCACTTTAGCACACGTATCACATAATATAAATAACAGTTATTGTGTATGTGTTACCTCTGGAATGTGATGGCAGGTACAGTGGCGACGCAGGGGACGCCATGACAGACAGCCATGGTCAGAGCTTCAGTACCCATGATCAGGACAACGACGCTCTTAATACACTCAACTGTGCCGAAGTGTGAGTATTGTCAACTCCAAAGTGTGCAGGTTTAGTAGTGAGATCTGTCAGTTTTTTAAGTGACTTCCATATCTGTTGGCACATATCAATACAACGTCTTGCTCACATGTCTGGTCAAGCATTGCATAGTGTGAAGAGCACTGATGGACTATGTCCATAAGAATTATAAAAGCTTGTTGTTACCAAATCTGCTACCAAATTTAAATTTGCAAGTTTTTGTTTATAATTGAAAAGTATGGTTAGCACAATCTTCAGTAAAGGACACCTATGCATCTTACGTCTAAGATATTTTCTAGTTTCTACAAACTTGAGGAGGTCAATGAATTTCAAGAGCTTGGGTCTATCATGTGCCAGTATTGTAGGGGAGCAGGGAAGGAGAGGTAGAGAGGCCCCTACAAGGAAGAAAAGTAGTGGTATCTTTGAATCCCATCATGAAAGAAAGGGCAGTGAGAAATCAAATAGAGAAGGCACTAGAGAGCCTAATAGTCCTGTCAGGAAGGATGAGAGAGGAATGACAAGAAGGATATCCTAGAGGAAAAAAGATGCTGGAAGTATGAGAGGAGGACCTTATGTCAAGGCCCCGTCACAATATGAACAATGGTTTGTAATGTAAGAAATATGGCAAAAAGAAATAGTAGTGTCTAAACATGTTTCTCACATTGTTGTCTTCATGTCGCTGCAATTTGTCAAGTGTTGCTCCCATAACATTTTTGATCACATGTTCAAAATGATCAAACTTTTCTTGTTCTGATGGTATAAGATCATTAGCAATACAAAAATATAGAGATGGTAAAAATAGAGCATCCATCCATCAGGCATCCATGTAAACTAGACAAGACAATAAAGAGGTGCATGTGTCTGTAATGAGCTTTGCATTCATGTTTACCAGGTGGCGTGGAGGTTGGTGGTTTAAAATCTGCGGCCACACCAACCTGAATGGCTACCAGTATCAGGGCACTTATTCAACACACCACCATGAGGGCATCTTCTGGCACCAATGGCACGGCTGGAAGTACTCCCTGAGGCAAACCTCCATGATGATCCGGCCGGCCTTCTGATACAGTCACTCCAGCCAATCCTCCTCCAATACTCCATGACAAAAAATGTTGAGTGCCAAAAACTATTAAGTGCCAAAAATGTAGCTTTTTTCTTTTGTATAACTACAATATCACTACAGTAACTACACTAACACACACGGAATAGCTGTACGTTACTACATCCTGTGTTGCTTTATCTATGTAGTATTCTGTGTATAAATATTAAAAACAATGGTATATCTTTTGTATAACTTCAGTATCACTACAGTAACTACACTAACACACACGGAATAGCTGTACGTTACTACATCCTGTGTTGCTTTATCTATGTAGTATGCAGTGTATAAATATTAAAAACAATGGTATATCTTTTGTATAACTTCAGTATCACTACAGTAACTACACTAACACACACGGAATAGCTGTACGTTACTACATCCTGTGTTGCTTTATCTATGTAGTATGCAGTGTATAAATATTAAAAACAATGGTATATCTTTTCACAAATAATTATTTCCCTCTCTTCCCTTTGCGGGCCCACTCGGTAAAAATCAAAAAAGTTTGCGGGAAAGATATAGTTACTTTTCGGGGGATTTTCATTTAAAACCCCTTTTCCTCCAAATTAGAACAAAACTTAAAAATCACAAATAAATTTTCAAAAATAATAGATGGTTTTTTTCTTTTATTTTGAAGTTCGTTTTTTTAATTTTTAAGTTCATTATTTTAATTTAAAGAATCGCCCAAACCCCTTTTTTTTTTTTTGCATGATTATTTAAATGTTATTAAAAATCCCTAACCCCAAAAAAAATTATTAATTTCCACCCCTTATTTCCCTAAAAATATGACTTTTGTAAAAAAGCGCGCAAAAAAAAACAGCCCCTTTCCCAGCTGTGGCGGGAAACAAGCTGGTGACGTCCAGCAGGAAGCCCCCCACCCCGGCCCAGATACAAATCACTAGTGACTCAAAAAAAAATATGGTATTTTGAAAAATTTTTGGGGTGTTTCTGATAAAAAAAAATTGCGATATGGATATACTTGCACCCTGAAGGGGTCAGCAAAAAAAGCTGTCCTTTCCCGAGAGCTTAGCCCCCTTTTCCCCAACCTTACGGCGGGGATATATGGGGAGACGTGGGGAGCGGCGGGCGGTGTGGGGCAGTTTCTGGCCATGAGACATTAAATTAGATGAACAAAATGTTACACTCAAATCTCCGCCACATCCCCACAAGCCCACAACACCGCCCCCGCCGCACTGTTGCCAGCACGCACACACAGGATTTCTGGAGATTCTGACTAAAAAATTCACAAAAAACGGCTATTCCGGTAAAAAACGTGGAAAATTTTTAGTTCGGATAATACAGGGAAAATTTAGGTTTTAATTCGATGGATTTTTTGGGGTTTTGATTAAAATTTTATTTTAATGATGGAAAAATTTGTAAATATTCGGGATTTCAGTTTTTTTTAAAAGAGTAGTTTTTCCGCTATTAAAAGCTATGGGCAAGGGTGCTCGATAGGTTTTACTTAATCACTTTTTTTTTAATAATCTGGGCAAAAGAGGGGGAAAGGGGAGTTTTTTGCCCCCAGCGGGCCCCGACGGGCGGTTTTGGTTTGAAGCGTAAAATCGTGACGCAGTGCAAGGGCCTCTATATTTTTCCTTCCTCTCTCTTAACTTGACAAAATGCATTTTTTCTCTTTTTTTCCCCGCATACCATACCAATATATCTTTATTTTCAATAAAACCCTTCCTAAATTAAAATACCTAGAGCATAGATAGACGTGCAGACCCTCCCTGTAATGGGGCTGTAAACAAAGACCTTTCCTTCTTTCCTCTTAATTGACCCTTCACCCCCAGATCTTTCCGGGGCTAAAAAAATTTGTCGTTGTTAACCAAAAAATTACAATTGATGAATACCCCAAAATTAATAGTGGACAAGGATACAAAACGGTCTAGCTAAAAAAACATTGCTTTATTCACAAAAAATTGTCTAATGGTCCCCAAAAAACAAGGGAAATGACGTTCTGGGTCTCAAGGGGTTTAATGTGATGGAAAGCAGAAAAAAATATTGATATTTTTTTCCCCTTTTGGTATCTACAGGCTGTCTGATTAGTGTGGATTCTTTTGAAGAGATGGACACTTTGTTCCCCCTTTGGTATACTATTTCGGAAAAAAAATTGTGTAGAACTGTGTCAAAATGGTCTATTGTCAAAAAATTGTAACTATCTTTCTCCTCTTTCTAGCAATGAGAGAGAGAAGAAGGAGAGAGAGAGAGAGAGAGGGGGAGAAGAGAGAGCGCCAGTGGCCAGTTTTTTCAGGGTCACACCCTCCTTCCACCAAACATATTGATGGCTCAAAAAATAAAGCCTGATTTCTCTTCAAATTTTTTAAGGCTCAACATTTTTTCCAAACCCCACATAGTACAAATAATACTGCGGAATGCATGAGGAAAAACTTGACCCTTCACCCCAGATCTTGCCTTGGCTAAAAAAAAATTGTATGTTGTCACCATAAAATTCGAAAATGATGAATTAACCTTAGTTAGGGGACAAGGTACTAAACAGGTCAATCTTTAAAAATGCTTATATTCATAAAAAAAAAATTGTCTAATGCACCCAAATTACAATGGAAATACTTTTCGGGGCCTAAAGGGGTAATAAAAACCCTGATAGACTTCTCTCTTCCCTTATTCCAGACTCTAAAGAATGGATTGGCATGGTGGTAACCCCAGGCCAAATAAACTCTACATACTTAACAACATCATCATTATCAAAATACAACCCCATGCATACACAACAACTATAAACTTTGTGCAGAAATATATCATTCCATATATTTAATCAGAATCCCATGTAAATGTTGAAAATCACAAGAGGATCCCGGGGTTTGCGTTTCAGAAAAAACCGAAAAAAACCCACTTGAGGATATAACTAGCAAAAACGTCATGTGAGGGCCTAAAACCTATTACTACAAAGTACCCATGGGTTTTGTGGAGTTAAAACAAAAGAAACTAAAAGCTACAAGGGCCGTAAAACCCTAAAGAGGATTCCTGTTAAGGGAAGGTTAAGGAAAAGGAACTATAGAGTAAAAACCCCTCTCTCACCACAACCCCTTTCTGCCTTGGTCTGCTATTGGTAGGGTGGTGGTGGTGGTTACCTCTTCCTTCCAACTGGGCCAATCTTTCGCCCGTCACGTAGCCCCACAGTAAGCTCAGAGCTATAATTTTTCACACCCTGCCAAAGGAAAAGTGTTTTTTTTTTTGGGGTTGTTAAAATTTTGTTTTTCTTACTGTGTGTTGTAGTGTTGCAAATTGTAGTTTTACGTATTTGTGTTTACCTGCTGTGTTTTACGGGGCCCTACTACATGGTGGGGGCCCGTCCCGTATTACTTTATCCGTCTTTCTTCAACTGGGCACTTTAGTGCCGATATCCCCTCCTATTTGTCCTTCCCAAAACTTCTACATTTCTATAGGGAATCTGTATTCTTTTTTGGTTCAGGCTTACCTTTTCCTAATTTTTTCAATTTCGGGGTTGTCCCGGGCGGAGCGAAGAAGACGGGGGGGCCCCCAAAAAACCACCCCCGTCCACCCAGCAGTGAAGGGTCCGGTGTTACCGGGGGGTTTTGTGACCCCCTCCCGGGGTGGGGCTTCCCCCAAAACATAAGCCAAAGGGGAAATGATAAAATGTAGCTATGGAGACGGGGCCATCCAGCGAAACTCAGGCCCTGAAAAATACAATCGTAGGTAAAAAACAGACAAACCCCCAAAACCCCAACCACACACAAACGTCACTCACAGACACCACACAACCAACACCTTTTGGTTACACAGGGAGGTACTGGTAGGGTAGGTGACCCGGGAGCCCCGGGCTTTTGGGGAATCCAGAGCCCCGGCAGGGGGTTGGGCCAGGGCAAAGGGCAAACACCGGCCCACAGTGCTACCCGACATCATTTGGGGCGGTGCGCTTCCCCCCGGGCACTGCGGGGGGTGAGGGGATGCGAAAAGGTGTGTGAGGTGTGAATTCAGTGGTGGGATGTGTAGGTCTGAAGGTGTGCAGAGAGGGCGTGTGAGGTTGAGGTGAAAAAATGGCTGTAGGCCAAACCCCAAACAACAACATAATCAAAGATAAAAAACAAGAATGGTATAATTAGAGTGTCAAAATAGAAAGTATTTTTCAAAAACTCGTATTACGTTTTTCAAGGTAATAAAAAACCTTTCTGTTACAACACTTTTGGCACACAACACTTTTGTTCAATCTCAAACCTTAAATATTTTTACACACATAATTTCCCTCCCCCCCCCCCCCGCATAACCCCCCCCCTTCACTCCCCCCTTTCCCCATCCCCCCCACACGCCTCTTCCCGCCTCCCCTTTCCCCCCCGCATAACCCCCGCCCATTCACACCCCCTTCCTCACCCCCCAGCACCCTCTCTTCCGCCTCCCCCCTTCCCCCCCGCATAAAACCCCCCCCCCTTCACTCCCCCTTTCCCCATCCCCCTGCCCCCCCCTTTTTCCTGCCTCCCCCCCTTCCCCCCCCGCATAACCCCTGCCCTTCATCCCCTTCCCATCCCCCCCGCACCCTTCTTCCCCCCTCCCCCTTCCCCCTGCATAAACCCCCCCCCTTCAACCCCCCCCTCATCCCCCCCCGCACCCTCTCTCTGCCCCCCCTTCCCCCCCACAAAAACCCCCCCCCATTCACACCCCCTTCCCCATCCCCCCCGCACCCTCTCTTCCTGCCTCCCCCTTCCCCTGCCAACCCCCGCCATTCAACCCCCTTCCTCATCCCCCCCGCACCCTCTCTTCCCCCGCCTCCCCCTTCCCCCCTGCCAAACCCCCCCCCATTCACACCCCCTTCTCATCCCCCCCGCACCCTCTCTTCCCCCCCCCTTCCCCCCCGCATAACCCCCCTTCCCCTCCCCCCCGCACCCTCTCTTCCCTGCCCCCCCTTCCCCCCTGCAAACCCCCGCCCATTCCACAACCCCCTTCCCTCATCCCCCCCCCCTCTCTTCCTGCCTCCCCCCTTTCCCCCCCGCATACCCCCGCCCCCTTTACCCCCCTTCCTCATCCCCCGCACCCCCTCTTTCCTGCCTCCCCTTTCCCCCCCGCATAAACCCCGCCCCTTCACTCCCCCCTTCCTCACCCCTGCCCCCCTCTTCTTTCCTGCCTCCCCCCTTCCCCCCCCCTGCATAACCCCTGCCCCTTCACTCCCCCCTTCCCCTCCCCCCGCACCCCCTCTTCCTGCCCCCCCCTTCCCCCCCGCAAACCCCCGCCCTTCATCCCCCTTCCTCTCCCCCCGCACCCCTCTTCCTGCCCCCCCTTTTCCCCCCCGCATAACCCCCCCCCCAACACCCCTTCCTACGTCCTCCCCCTCCCCTTCCTCACTCTTTTTCCCCCCTTTTCCCCCCCTGCCCCTAACCCATCACCCCCCTCCCCCTCCCCCCTCACCCCGCAGCCCCTCACCCCCCCTGGCCTCTCAGTGAGCAAAATCGAAGGTTTGGGTTCCACGGGACCGGGCACACCAGGTCACGTGCAGAACCTGACCCATCTTTTTCCCTGCGCAGGGTTTCAAAAATAGCCCCGAAAACCAAAGGGAAATTATAGTATCCTTCTCTCAAAGTAGCCCTGAAAAACCAAAGGGAAATTATAGACCTTTCTCCAAAGTAGCCCTAAACCCAAGGAACTTTTAAATTCCCTTGCTCTCAAAATACCCCCAAAAACCAGGAACTTATAGTATCCTTGCTTAAAATAACCCTGAAAACCAGGAACTTTAGTACCTTGCTCTCAAAGTGCCCCGAAAAAAAGGGAAATTTTGTACCTTGCTCTAAAATAGCCCTGAAAAACCAAGGGAAATTAAAAGTATCCTGCTTTCCCAAAATAGCCCCGAAAAAACCAAGGGAAATTATAGTATCCTTGCTCTCAAAATACCCTGAAAAACCAAAGAAATTATAGTATCCTTTCTCTCAAAATAGCCCTGAAAAAACCAAAGGGAAATTTGTTTCCCTTCTCTCAAAATAGCCTAAAAAAAGGAACTTATAGTATCCTTTTCTCTCAAAAAGCCCTAAAACCAAAGGAACTTATATATCCTGTCTCAAAATACCCCTGAAAAACCAAGGGAAATTATAGTATCCTTGCTCTCAAAGTAGCCCTGAAAACCAAGGGAAAATTATAGTTCCTTGCTCCAAAATACCCCCGAAAAACCCGAACTTTAGTATTTGCTTTTCAAAGTGCCCCCGAAAAACCAAAGGGAAATTATATATCCTTGCTCCAAAAATGCCCTAAACCAAAGGAACTTATAGTATCCTGTCTCAAAATAGCCCTGAAAAACCAAAGGGAAATTTAGTTCCTTTCTCCAAAGTACCCTGAAACCAAGGAACTTATAGTATCCTTGCTCTCAAAATAGCCCTGAAAAACCAAGGAACCCTTTAGTATCCTTGCTCTCAAAAAGCCCGAAAAAACCAAAAGGAAAATTTTAAATATCCTTGCTCTCAAAGAGCCCCGAAAACCAAGGAACTTTAAATATCCTTGCTCCAAAATACCCTGAAAAACCCCGGAACTTTAGATCCTTTCTCTCAAAGTAACCCCCGAAAACCAAGAAAAAATAGTTTTCCCCCCTTTCAAAGTAGCCCCAAAAACCCAAGAACTATAGTTCCTTGCTCTCAAATAGCCCTGAAAACCAAGGAAATTATAGATCCTTGCTCTCAAAATAACCCCGAAAACCAAAGGAACTTTTAGTATCCTTTCTCTCAAGGCCCGAAAAAAAAGGAAATTATGTATCCTTGTTTTCAAATAACCCTGAAAACCAAGGAACTTAAAAGTATCCTTTTCTCTCAAAGTAACCCCGAAAACCAGAAAATTAATTCCTTGCTCTAAGTAGCCCTGAAAACCAAGGAAATTATGTATCCTTTTCTCTCAAATGCCCTGAAAAACCGGGAATTTTAGTATCCTTTCTCCCCAAAGTCCCCCCAAAACAAAGGAAATTTATATCCTTGCTCTCAAAATAGCCCCCGAAAACCAAGGAATTTATACCTGCTCTCAAAGTACCCTGAAAACCAAAGGAAATTTTAGATCCTTGCTCTCAAATTTGCCCTGAAAAAACCCAAGGAACTTAAGTATCCTTGCTTCAAAGTCCGAAAACCCAAGGAACTTATAGACCCTTCTCTAAAGAAACCCTGAAAACCAAGGGAAATTATGTATCCTTTCTCTCAAAGTACCCCGAAAACCAAGGAATTATAGTACCTTGCTCTCAAAATAACCCAAAACCAAAGGAAAATTATAGTTCCTTGCTCTCAAAAATAGCCCTGAAAACCAAGGAACTTTTAGTTCCTTGCCCCCAAAAGCCCTGAAAAAAAGGAACCCTTTTAGTACCTGCTCCAAATAACCCTGAAAACCAAAGGGAAATTATATATCCTTCTCCAAAGTAACCCCGAAAAAACCAAAGGGAAATTATAGTATCCCCGCTCTCAAAGTAACCCTGAAAACCAGGAAACTTATAGTATCCTGCTCTCAAAGTAGCCCTGAAAACCCAAAGGGAAATTATAGTTCCTTGCTCTCAAAGTAAAACCCCGAAAACCAAGGAAATTTAGTATCCTTGCTCTCAATGCCCAAAACCAAGGAAATTATGTATCCCGCTCCAAGTAAAACCCCGAAAACCAAAAACTTATAGATCCTTGCTCTCAAAGTAAACCCTGAAACCAAGGAAATTATATTCCTTTTTCTCAAATAGCCCCAAAACCCAAGGAAAATTATAGTACCCCGCTCTCAAAATACCCTGAAAACCAAGGAACTTATAGACCCTGCTCTCAAAGTAGCCCCAAAACCAAGGAATTATAGTATCCTGCTCTCAAGACCCTGAAAAAAAAGGGAACTTATAGTATCCTTGCTCTCAAATATATAGCATTTATATAGCCAAGGAAAGATCTGGGCGTGAAGGGGTTAATCCACAGAACCCCCACACTCACCCACACACTGACGCCTCACGCCCTGTAGCTTCTCCACCGAGCGTGCCGAGAGGGCCAGTCTGGCACCGGCCCGGGCCAGCCGCACCGCCAGGGGCCGCGCCAATGCCGCTGGAGGCCCCCGTGATCCATGCCACCCGGCCCTTCAAGCTCTCTGGGGGGGGGGAAAGCTCATAAGGGTCGAAAAAGGTTGATTTGGGGAAGGTGATGTTTGATGGGAGGGATTTCAAATTAATTTTTTTTATTTTTTTTTGACAGAAAAAAAAAAGAAGGGAAGGAAGGGAAAAAGAAGGAGGAGAAATTGTTAGATCTTTGTTAGAAGGAGGAAAAATTGTTAGATCTTTGTTAGAAGGAGGAAAAATTGTTAGATCTTTGTTAGAAGGAGGAAAAATTGTTAGATCTTTGTTAGAAGGAGGAAAAATTGTTAGATCTTTGTTAGAGGGAAAAATGTTGATTTTAGAACGTGATTCAAATAAGTGCTTTACTTTTTTTTGTAGAAGACAAAGAGGGAAGAACGGAAGGCAGGGCAAAGGAAGTAATTAAGTCACCTTAGATCCACACCAGCCGGCCCTTCAAGCTCTCGGGGGGGGGGGGGGGGGGGGGGGGGGGGGGGGTCCACACCAGCCAGCCCTTCAAGCTCTCGGGGGGGGGGGTCCATACCAGCCAGCCCTTCAAGCTCTCTGGGGGGAGGGGGGATCCATACCAGCCGGCCCTTCAAGCTCTCTAGGGGGGGGGGATCCATACCAGCCGGCCCTTCAAGCTCTCTGGGGGGAGGGGGGGATCCATACCACCCGGCCCTTCACACTCTCTGGGGGGAGGGGGGGATCCATACCACCCGGCCCTTAAAGCTCTCTGGGGGGAGGGGGGATCCATACCAGCCGGCCCTTCAAGCTCTCTGGGGGGAGGGGGGGGATCCATACCAGCCGGCCCTTCAAGCTCTCTGGGGGGAGGGGGGGGATCCATACCAGCCGGCCCTTCAAGCTCTCTGGGGGGAGGGGGGGGATCCATACCAGCCGGCCCTTCAAGCTCTCTGGGGGGAGGGGGGGGATCCATACCAGCCGGCCCTTCAAGCTCTCTGGGGGGAGGGGGGGGATCCATACCAGCCGGCCCTTCAAGCTCTCTGGGGGGAGGGGGGGATCCATACCACCCGGCCCTTAAAGCTCTCTGGGGGGAGGGGGGGGATCCATACCAGCCAGCCCTTCAAGCTCTCTGGGGGGAGGGGGGGGATCCATACCAGCCGGCCCTTCAAGCTCTCTGGGGGGAGGGGGGATCCATACCACCCGGCCCTTCACACTCTCTGGGGGGAGGGGGGGATCCATACCACCCGGCCCTTAAAGCTCTCTGGGGGGAGGGGGGATCCATACCAGCCGGCCCTTCAAGCTCTCTGGGGGGAGGGGGGGATCCATACCACCCGGCCCTTCACACTCTCTGGGGGGAGGGGGGATCCATACCACCCGGCCCTTAAAGCTCTCTGGGGGGAGGGGGGGATCCATACCAGCCGGCCCTTAAAGCTCTCTGGGGGAGGGGGGGATCCATACCACCCGGCCCTTCAAGCTCTCTGGGGGGAGGGGGGATCCATACCAGCCGGCCCTTAAAGCTCTCTGGGGGGAGGGGGGATCCATACCACCCGGCCCTTCAAGCTCTCTGGGGGAGGGGGGGGATCCATACCACCCGACCCTTCAAGCTCTCTGGGGGGAGGGGGGGGATCCATACCACCCGGCCCTTCAAGCTCTCTGGGGGGAGGGGGGATCCATACCAGCCGGCCCTTCAAGCTCTCTGGGGGGAGGGGGGATCCATACCACCCGGCCCTTCAAGCTCTCTGGGGGGAGGGGGGGTATCCATACCACCCGGCCCTTCAAGCTCTCTGGGGGGAGGGGTGGATCCATACCAGCCGGCCCTTCAAGCTCTCTGGGGGGAGGGGGGGATCCATACCAGCCGGCCCTTCAAGCTCTCTGGGGGGAGGGGGGGATCCATACCAGCCGGCCCTTCAAGCTCTCTGGGGGGAGGGGGGGATCCATACCACCCGGCCCTTCAAGCTCTCTGGGGGGAGGGGGGGGATCCATACCACCCGGCCCTTCAAGCTCTCTGGGGGGAGGGGGGGGATCCATACCACCCGGCCCTTCAAGCTCTCTGGGGGGAGGGGGGGGGATCCATACCAGCCGGCCCTTCAAGCTCTCTGGGGGAGGGGGGGGATCCATACCAGCCAGCCCTTCAAGCTCTCTGGGGGGAGGGGGGGATCCATACCACCCGGCCCTTCAGGCTCTCTGGGGGGAGGGGGGAATCTATACCAGCCGGCCCTTCAGGCTCTCTGGGGGGGGGATCCACACCAGCCGGCCCTTCAAGCTCTCTGGGGGGAGGGGGGGATCCATACCAGCCGGCCCTTCAAGCTCTCTGGGGGGAGGGGGGGATCCATACCAGCCGACCCTTCAAGCTCTCTAGGGGGAGGGGGGGGATCCATACCAGCCGGCCCTTCAGGCTCTCTGGGAGGAGGGGGGGATCCATACCACCCGGCCCTTCAAGCTCTCTGGGGGGAGGGGGGGATCCATACCAGCCGGCCTTTCAGGCTCTCTGGGGGGGGGGATCCATACCAGCCGGCCCTTCAGGCTCTCTGGGGGGGGGGGATACCAGCCGGCCCTTCAGGCTCTCCTGGGGGGGGATCCATACCACCCGGCCCTTCAGGCTCTCTGGGGGGAGGGGGGGAATCCATACCACCCGGCCCTTCAGGCTCTCTGGGGGAGGGGGGATCCATACCACCCGGCCTTTCAAGCTCTCTGGGGGGAGGGGGGGATCCATACCACCCGGCCCTTTTAGCTCTCTGTGGGGAGGGGGGGATCCATACCAGCTGGCCCTTCAGACTCTCTGGGGGGGGATCCATACCAGCCGGCCCTTCAGGCTCTCTGGGGGGAGGGGGGGGGTCCATACCAGCCGGCCCTTCAGGCTCTCTGGGGGGAGGGGGGGATCCATACCAGCCGGCCCTTCAGGCTCTCTGGGGGGGGGGATCCATACCAGCCGGCCCTTCAGGCTCTCTGGGGGGGGGGATCCATACCAGCCGGCCTTTCAGGCTCTCGGGGGGGGATGGGGGGGATCCATACCAGCCGGCCCTTCAGGCTCTCTGGGGGGGGATTCATACCAGCCGACCCTTCAGGCTCTCTGGGGGGGATCCATACCAGCCGGCCCTTCAGGCTCTCTGGGGGGGGGGATCCATACCAGCCGGCCCTTTAGGCTCTCTGGGGGGGATCCATACCAGCCGGCCCTTCAGGCTCTCTGGGGGGGGGATCCATACCAGCCGGCCCTTCAGGCTCTCTGGGTGGGGGGATCCATACCAGCCGGCCCTTCAGGCTCTCTGGGGGGGGGAATCCATACCAGCCGGCCCTTCAGGCTCTCCGGGGGGGGGGGGGGGGGTCCATACCAGCCGGCCCTTCAGGCTCTCTTGGGGGGGGGATCCATACCGGCCGGCCCTTTAGGCTCTCTGGGGGGGGGGGGGGGGATCCATACCAGCCGGCCCTTCAGGCTCTGGCGGGGGGATCCATACCAGCCGGCCCTTCAGGCTCTCTGGGGGGGGGGATCCATACCAGTCGGCCCTTCAGGCTCTCTGGGGGGGGGATCCATACCAGCCGGCCCTTCAGGCTCTCTGGGGGGAGGGGGAATTCATACCAGCCGGCCCTTCAGGCCGGCTTCAAGAATGAACGGTAAGAGGGGTAAGAGGACTGAAAGTCTCTTTGATGTCCTTCGCCAAAGTGGACCTGTACTTCGCTCTTGCCTGTCGAATGGACTCAGGATTCAGCACAAGCTCTTGTGGATCGTGGCCCAAGCTACTTGCCGTAGCCGCCACAATTCGAAGGGCTTGGCGGCTACTGACCCCAGTTCTGTCAAGGGCTCCGACGAGATCAGGGGATAGGACGGACTTCGTGCCCCGTGTCCTCAATCGCTTTGGTGGAGAAGCGACCCCGGCGTCGGAAGAAGAAGTCGATGTGTTGGCAGCGTTGGCTGGACTTGATGACTCAGACGATGACGACTCCAGCTCCACCATCTCTTCTCCTTTTGGCGTCTGTTGACGGCTACGTGAGAGAGAGCTTTCACGTCGGCAAAACCGATTCTTTCAGCTTCTTGTCCAGACCAGCCATCGAACCCCGCCTCCCCTTCTCCCGCTGGGCAAGAAGGAATTCCTTGTCTTCCGGAATGGTCATCAGAGTGAGGGCGTCGGAGTGGGCGATGTCCAAAAGGTCTGGGAGACTTACTTGGAAGGTCTTCTGTTTTTCGGCAGGCGTGACTCCAGAGTTATTCTTGCTTTTGCTCAGGATCTTCCACTCGTCGAAAAGTCCAGTAATCTTCCTCCTCACGCTAGTTTCTGCGATAGTGGGGATCCTAGCTCGTGTCCAGAAGTCGAGGACCTCCTTTGCAGCCTCAGCTGCACTCTGCTGCACCGTCTTCTTCTCTTCCTTGTGTGCGTAGAAAAATCGTCGTAAAACGTCTCCACGGCTGGGAAGAGAGAGAGAGAGAGAGAAGGGAAAGAGAGAGAGAGAAGAGAGAGAGAGAGAGAGAGAGAGAGAGAGAGAGAGAGAGAGAGAGAGAGAAGAGAGAGAGAGAGAGAGGAGAGAGAGAGAGAGAGAGAGAGAGAGAGAGAGAGGAGAGAGAGAGAAGAGAGAGAGAGAGAGAGAGAGAGAGAGAGAGAGAGAGAGAGAGAGAGAGAGAGACACTCGGCGTGGTATACGTATTTCCCGCCAAATACAGACTTGTGTCGCGCGAACTGATTGGTTAGGTGGCACTAAGAAGGCTTGGCCTTCTGTCCCCTTACACGAGGCTAAGATGACGCCCGAAAATGCTTTCTTAGTAATCTTCTTGGCCCGGTATAACTAAGTCGGTCTTAGGACGCTAAGAGGGTGTAGTTAAGAGCCCCTTCGAAAATGCCCACCCAGGACTGTAGAGTACACTCCCAAGGTGGGCACTACATAATGGTGACAACGGTGTAGATGGTCATTTTGACCATTACACTTGTTCTAATGGTGCTAGTTTTATTTTGCGCAAACCAAAAAAAAAAAAAAAAAAAAAAAAAAAAAAAAAAAAAAAAAAAAAAAAAAATGAAACCTAACCTAGCCTTGTTTTAATGAAACCTAACCTAACCTAGCCTAACCTCATAGGTTTTAAAGAAACCTAACCTAACTTTAACCACAAAATATACTTCCTTTTTTTTTTTTTTTTTGGTTTGCGCAAAATAAAACTAGCACCATTAGAACAAGCACCTATTGTAGGCCAAGAAAAAATAGTTGGTGTCTCTGAAAACGACCGTGAAACTCTCCTCCATTATAACCGAACAAGCACCTATTGTAGGCCAAGAAAAAATAGTCGGTGTCACTGAAAACGACCGCGAAATTCTCGTCCATTATAACCAGCCCCGCCCCCCGAGGCTGTGCTCTCTGCCTCCACACTCCTGCCCCGCCCCGTCACGGCGCCCCGCCCACCACACACCACTCTTGTGTTGCCTGTCACGCCCACCACTTGCCTGGGGCGTCGAGGGGTATGACAGGACCCTGGCGCAGTTTTGTACAGATCTTTTCTTGTTGTTCTTGTTTTAGGGCTGCGAGGATCCCTTGGGGAACACTATGAGCCCTGGTGATGTCCTATGATGTTATCACAGGCGTGGTAGTTGACCTGTCCTCCTCAGGAAGGCACAGGTGAGGCGGATGACGGCGTGTTGCCGTGAGGGGTGGACGCCCGCCGCCGCCAGCAGGGTGGGCAGGTCAAAGGTGGTGACGTTCAGGGCGATGAGTTGAGACTGTAGCACTACACGGTGGGAGTGGAAGCGCGGACACTGCAGCAGAAAGTGTTCAATAGTCTCCGGAACATTCATGCACCAGGGGCAGTGGGGGTCAGGGGACAGACGAAGACGGTGCAGGTGAGCCGTGAGTGTCGTGTGCCCCAGGCGGAGGCGGGTGAGAGTGACATCAAGGACGCGGGACTTTTTCCTTATCCACGGCTGGGGAGAAGAGTCACTGCGGTATTGGCCCATGGAGGTGGTGCCGGAGGGCATCGCCGAGCGTGTTGTTCCAGGTGGAGCGGCAGACCCGGGAGATGAGGCGTGTGGCCGCGGAGAGCGGCAGAGGGAAGGGTGTTGTGTTGACCTCTGTCAAGGCCAGCCTGGCAGCAGAATCCGCTACCTCGTTGCCTGGGATACCAGCGTGGGAGGGAACCCACTGAAAGGTGATCTCCCACCCCTCGTTGGTAAGGTGGAGAAGGGCCCTCTGGATGGTGTGGACGAGGGACGTAGAGGATCGTGGATGGCGGGAGAGGAGGAGGTGGAGTGAGGAGAGGGAGTCTGTGTAGACCACAGCCTTCCCTTGGTGTGCCCAGTGTGGAGGTGTATGATGGCCTGGTGGAGGGCATAGAGCTCAGATGTTAAGACGTCTGTCTCCGGTGGGAGCCTCCACGTCCTGCAGATGGAGGTGGCAGGATCGTAGATGGCAGCCGCCGTGGAGGGGGGTGAAGGGGAGTGAGAGCCATCTGTGAACAGCTTTATGTGGTGGTGATATAGCGACCTGTCCATCCGCCTGAACAGAGTCGCCGCCAGAATACTGGTAGAGTGCCGAGGGAGGAGGCCTGGAAGGTGCAGGGTAAACCTGGAGGAGTTGTCCAGCCAGGGTGGGAGGGGAGAGTGTGGGCTGGTGGGTTGTGGTGGTGGTGGTGGTAGGCCTAAGATGGTGAGAGCCAGTAGGGCTCTCACCAGCAGTGGTTGTCTGGCACCCGGAGACCAAACAGGTGTGTGATGGTCCACACCAGAGTTGGCGTAGAGAGTAGCAAGGGGATGAGCCGGGGGCAAGCACATGAGGCGGTGGTAGTGCTGGCACAGAGCCTCCCTTCTGTGGGCTGACAAGGGGAGGATGCCACTCTCAGCATGCAGGGAGATAACAGGAGAGGATTTCATGGCCCCCATCGAAATCCGAAGGGCAGCATTCTGGAGAGGATCCAGCCTGGTGAGGACAGTCCGTGCCGCAGACCCATAAATGCTGCTGCCGTACATCATTTTGGGTCTAACGGTGGCAAGATAGTACTGGAGGAGGAGATCCCGGTTGGCACCCCAACGGACACCGGCAATCCGTTTCATAACGTCTAAGCGCTTGTTGCAGGAGGTGCGGAGATAGGCTATGTGCCCGGCCCAGGAGAGGTGAGGACCGTCCAGCCGCAGCCCCAGGAAGGTGTGCGTCCTGGCGTAAGGAACTGCCCGGCCGCAGAGATGGAGTGTAGGTGGGGAGGGAAGCCGCTTGAAAGTGAAGCACATAAGCGTGCTTTTAGGGGCACTGACCTTTAGACCCCAGGTGGTCACCCAGTCACCGAGGGAGGTCGCCGCTTCTTGCAGGTGGGTCTGCGCCTGGCCCAATGTTGGTGCCCGGCTGACAATGGTGATGTCGTTAGCGTAGATGAGGCGGTGCGAGCGGGGGGGAATGCGAAGGTCAGAGAGGAGGACGTTGAATAGGAGAGGACTGAGGATGGAGCCTTGAGGGACGCCTCTGCGAATGGGGCGGGATGGTGACAAGGAGGCACCCACCGCAACCTGATAGGAGCGCCCTTCAAGGAAGTCCCGAACCCATGCAAGGGTGGCCCCGGTAATGCCCATGCCGGACAACTTGTAGAGGATACCCTCATGTGGTGCTGTGTCGAAGGCTCCTTCCAGGTCAATGAAGATGGTAGTCATGACCTGGCGCTGACGGTAGGTGTCACAGACATGGTATTCAAGTTGGCCCAGCACGTCCAGGGTGCCTCTACGGGGGCGAAAGCCGCACTGCTCCTCCCTCAGCAAGTGCTTCTCCTCCAGCCACCAGGATAGGCATGTGGTCACCAGGCGCTCCATCAGCTTCCCAATGCAGGAGAGGAGTGCAATGGGCCTGTAGGAAGACGGGAGCGACGGATCTTTATCGGGTTTAGGGATGGGGATGAGAACAGAGGGCTTCCAACAGGTGGGGAACTGCCCCGTCTCCCAGCTGGTGTTGTAGAGGAGCAAGAGGCTTCCCTGTAGGGGGGGGGTGAGGTGGGTGAGGAAGTCGTATGGAATGTGGTCTGGCCCAGCTGTCTTGCCGGCATGCAGCGTGGACAGGACCGCATCCATTTCCCGCCGGGTGAAAAGTTGTGAGAGAACCGGGATACCTGGGGAGTCGATGGAAGTGGAGACAGCACGGTGGAGGTCTGCCGGAGGGGGAAGGCCAATTCGCAGGTGGTAGTGGTGGGCCAGGGCCTCCGCCTTCTGGGGGTCATCCAACGGGGACCGAGCACCGTCTGTCAGGGGGATGGGGTGACGCACCTTCTTGCCCTCCATAGAGTGCAGGAAGTCCCAGGTTCTCTTGGTGGAGGAAGAGAAGGAGAGGGAGGAGCAGTGGGAACCCCATGCACTCTTCTGGGCCTTGAGGATGGTCTTGGCGCAGAGGGCGTTAAGACGGCGGTAATCGTTGCCAGCCTGCAATGTAGGTGTCCTTCGCCACTGACTCCAGGCTCGACGGCGGGCCAGTACCGCTTGGGCACAGACGTCATTCCACCAAGGCTTCCCAGGGCGACGGGGTGTGCGACGTGTGGCCAGGTGGAAGGCAGCCGCACCCGCAGCGGTCAGTGACTGTTGTATTTGCGTCGCCGCGTCCTCCAAGGGCAGAGTGGAGAAACCCGGTGAAGGGCTGAGGGCTTCCCGGAAACGAGGCCACTCGGAAGGCGAGATCTTCCATCGGGGCAGGCAGCCAGGGTGGGGGCTCGGGGGGGTCTGTGGGACAGAGGCCAGGACAGGGAGGTGGTCGCTCCCCATGTAGGGCCCAGTGGAGAAGGTGGAGGTGTTGAACACTGGATCACCGATGAAGAGATCCAGGACCGTGGAAGTACCAGTGTGGGGGTTGAACCTGGTAGCCAGGCCGGGGGGGCTCAACAGGGACAGATGGGGAGAATCAAGGATAACTTGAAACAAGGCATTCCCCGCAGTGTTCCGACGATGGAGGGGCAGGTCCGGGTCCCAGCACTGGTGGTGAGCATTGAAGTCCCCCATGATGATCACCGGGGGAGGAAGAGAGGCGATGTAGTGCTCTATCTCCCGGGAAGTGGCGGCACCACCTGGGTTGTACACCACAGCCACGGTGAGCCAACCCCTTTGTAGGCTAACCCTGGCAGCGACTACCTCCAGGTGGCCGCCCGGCCACTGAGGAAGGGGAAGCGGGTAGGGTTGCAGGACGTCGCGGAGGGCAAGCAGGACACCCCCACCACGGCCCTGTTGGCGGTCCCGCCTGAGGATGAAATAACCCGATAGGGTGAGGGCGAGGTGAGGGGGGAGCCAGGTCTCACACAACCCGACCACCAAAGGAAGTGTGTCCCGCAGGTAGGTCTGCAGCTCCGCTGTCTTCTTAAGGAGAGATCTGGCATTCCAGAGGAGAAAGGTGAGGGCCATATTCTATTGAAATAGAGAAGAAATGAGCATGGAGAGGGTGGGCCATAAGTAGGTGAGGATGTTCGACATCGGTGTACCCTTCTGGTAGAGGTGGTAACCCTTCCAGAGGAGGGTGAAGAGGGAGGAGATGACCGTATCCGTGGAGGAGGCGGAGGAAGACGGAGCTGCAGCTGGGCAAGCAGGATCTTGGGGTGGGGTGGGAGTCCTTGGGGGCATGGCGGGGAACGTAGGCAAGGGGGCGGCACGACGGAAGGTATGTCCTGTTGCCTGTCCACGGTGGGATGGGGAGCCGTGCGGCTGGTGGACCTCAACCTCAATGGTGGAGTGGGAGAATCCCGGGTCGAGATCTGAGAGAGGGGGTTCGACTGAGGAGCCAGATATCCGGACGAGCCACGGGGTGTTCGCTGGTTGACGTGACGGCGTGCCGGAGGAGGAGGAGTGTTGCCGAGCTCAGGCTCGACTATGGGATCCTGCGGCAAGGAGGCATCCTCCTCCTGGGCCTCCTGCAGTAAGCTATACCTATTCCCCGTGGTGATGGCGGAATAGTGCAGACCTGGGTGGACTGCCGTAGCAGTGGGTAGATTAGGTGGAACTGGTGCAGGCTTGGGTGGCGATGGTTGTGGCCTGCGGGAAGCCGGAAGGTGAGGCATGTCGAGGTCCCTCAGCTGCTTGTTGATGTCGTGCAGGGGCTTCCCCTCCCGCGCCAAGTCAGCATAGAGCTGCTGGGCCCGGTGATTGAATGAGCAGTGCGCAGACCTGGGCCCATGTGGTCCCCCACACTGGAAGCAGCGGAAGGGCCTGGTGCAGTTGATGTCCTTACGCCGGCATGGGTGAGGCCCGCTGCAACGGGAGCACCGCACCGGGGACCTACAGGTGTTGAGGGAGTGGCCAATCCGATGGCACCCAGAGCAGCGGAGCAGGGGGAGGAGGTAGGGGCGTGCCCAGTAGGCTACACCAAGTGGGAGATGGACACCTTCGTGGGAAGGGTCCCCCTCACCTTGAGACGTAACCACTTCCCAGTGGTGGCCCTGGGTAGATTGTGGGTCGGGATCCAGGTGATCTCGACCACCTCGCCACCGTCAAAAGACCGGAAGTGCTTCCGGACCTCATCGAGGTCAGTCTTGTCATCCAGGGGCCCCACCCTGGCGTAAAGGTGGTCAGGGCCGCCACGGTCGGCCCTGCGACAGGTTACCTCCCAATCCCCTAGGGTAAAGGTGGTTTTCCCCTGAATCTGGAACCTTGGGGATGTTGTGTTCCCAGACCACAACAATTAGGGCACAACCGTTACCTCGGGCGCGGGTCTCCCCCTCGAGGATGTACTTACCGAGGGGGGAGAGGTGGAGGGCATGAGAGACCCTGCTGGGATTGGCGAAGACTCGCGCACCTGAGGCTGCTCGGAGGAGGAACGACGCCTGAACCAACTCGTGTTCAGGGGGCTGGGTGTCTGGGTCGGTGCGAGGGGCCGTACCATGACCTTCCTGCGAAGGAGATTGTGCACGCTCCCTCTCGGCGGTAGAGGGGGAAAGGTTGGGGAAGGACTCTTCGTTCACCTCGATTTCCGTGGTTGCCACGGTCCCCGGTGAAGAACCCTACTCAAACCTAAAAGAAATTCCATTATCCCATCTATGTTCCCCTCTGCCACTCTATCCCACTGATCCCCGCCTACCTCCCGTGCCACTATTGCTATAAGCCGCTCTCTTTCCTCATCATACCTTGGACACATTAATACCAGATGATCTACAGTTTCATCTAGTCTACCCATACACATTTGACATATCTTACTTCCTTCGTTTGCCCATCTATATGTTCTACTATTGACCTCCAAAGATTTAGTCCTTGCTTTAAATATTAAACTACTCCCCAAGCTACCATCATAAAAGACCTCACACTTTGGTGTGGTCTTCCCCTTGTACCAATTCAGAGAACTCTTACCCTCCATCCTCTGTCTCCACATCTCCCTGCCCTGCCTCTGAACTTGGTCATTCACCTTTCGCTTTAACTCCCCCTCACTAGACTGGTGTATCCTATCTGTGAAACCCTGTAAAAACCCAACCACAACAACCACCACAACAGTGCAAACAACCACAACAACAACCACCACAACAGTGCAAACAACCACAACAACCACAACCACAACAACCACCACAACAGTGCAAACAACCACAGACTGACAGATCCCGTCATCCGCCTCACCTGTGCCTTCCTGAGGAAGACAGGTCAACTACCGCTTCTGTGATAGCATCATAGGACATTACCAGCAGGGCTCATAGTGTTCCCCAAGTGATCCTCGCAGCCCTAAAACAAGAACAAGAACAAGAACAATTTTGATCTTGATCTTGATGTTACAGGTGGCATTTTCTTCATAGGCCCAGGCCTTTAAACCGGCTGCTCCTGTAGTCTTGTTCTTGTTCTTGTTTTTGGGCTGTAGAGTCTATTGTCTATTTCTCATATACCACATTCTTTCCAAAAACTCTTTCACTGTCTCAATCATCCGTCCACTTGTCTCACCACATAGTCCCAGCAGTAATAAAGGCGTATTTTGTCCATGCCCTTGGAAGTAAAATTTTACTTATTTAAGCTCCGCCCACTTATTTTTTACTCTTTTGCGTGCATAGAAAACTGAGCAGATACACTCCGGCGGCGATATTTTACTCTTTTCCTGTAAAGTTTTACAGTCGTGGGTATGAGTGGTGATTTCAAGAGCCTGGCCAATCAGATCGCGCGCATGAGAAAATCTTATCAAAACTCCTTCCGTAAATGTTTCTCTTTTCCTTTAATTCTCATCCAATTCAACATTCATTACATGCGCACGACATGCAAAGGATACTGTATTTAATTAAGAGTAGGTAAGGAGTAGTAAGGAGTAGAATAGGTGACTCTTAACAGGTAAGAAGTCACAAATATTAAAATTCTCCAGCGACGTCTGGGAACAAATTTCCCAATCCCTCGAATTTTTCAATGTGTCCGAATCTTCGTTGATGCTTGCTGGCTTAGCACCAAAACTGGTGTATTATTGCTATAGTAGTCAAATACTTAAATATATTCATGAGTGATATTACATTTGCAATAGAAATGTATAAATTTGGTATATATGTTATATCACACAAAAAGAAAGCCTTTTAGAGAACCTATCGCAGGGCACGAATACGAACATTTCATCAGTCTGATTCAGCTCCAACACGGTAGGAAGGTCTCGATCTGTGTGTAACCCACGGGCCACCACACACCCACCACCACCCAGGCACTCACCCGCCCGCCACCACCCACCCACCCACCACCCACCCACCACACACCCACCCACCACACGCCCATCACCCATCCGCCCAACACCCGCCCACCACACACCCACCCACCACACGCCCATCACCCATCCGCCCACCACACACCCACCCACCACACGCCCATCACACACCCGCCCACCACACACCCACCCACCACACGCCCATCACCCATCCGCCCACCACACACCCACCCACCACACGCCCATCATACATCCGCCCACCACACACACACCCACCATACGCCCATCACACATCCGCCCACCACACACCCATCACACATCCGCCCACCACACGCCCATCACCCATCCGTCCACCACACACCCACCCACCACACGCCCATCATACATCCGCCCACCACACACCCACCCACCACACGTTCATCACACACCCGCCCATGGATGTTAAACGGGGGAGATGCACTGGAGGATGAATCACAACCAGCATTCATCTAGGTTTAGGCAAAGAATAATTGGTGAAACGTAGATGTAGGTACACGTAGCCTACATACGTAGCTACAGGTCCATGAAAGCATTAAACATCCTCGACGCACATCGTGAAATGGCTGTGTAGCAAATAGATATTCAAATAACAGTTTCATAGCGCCCTAAACATTTCAGTTTAATATCAAGTCCATCTATAGAGTTAGAAAACAATGCTAGGCCATTCTAAGAGCTCAAAACAATTAGATATCGATGTGTAATACAGACAATCACGCTACTACTCTTTGCTGTGCCTTCAATAATGTCAACCTTAAAATTAGCACGGGCCACATGGAAACTAATAACCCACGGGCCACATGGAAACTAATAACCCACGGGCCACATGGAAACTAATAACCCACGGGCCACATGGAAACTAT
This sequence comes from Chionoecetes opilio, assembly GCA_016584305.1. NCBI lineage: Eukaryota > Metazoa > Arthropoda > Malacostraca > Decapoda > Majidae > Chionoecetes > Chionoecetes opilio. The sequence continues at coordinate 114,788 of JACEEZ010022029.1, forward strand.
ATAGTAACCCACGGGCCACATGGAAACTAGTAACCCACGGGCCACATGGAAACTAGTAACCCACGGGCCACATGGAAACTAGTAACCCAAGGGCCACATGGAAACTAGTAACCCACGGGCCACATGGAAACTAATAACCCACGGGCCACATGGAAACTAGTAACCCACGGGCCACATTGAAACTATAGTAACCCACGGGCCACATGGAAACTAGTAACCCACGGGCCACATTGAAACTAGTAACCCACGGGCCACATGAAACTAGTAACCCACGGGCCACATTGAAACTAGTAACCCACGGGCCACATGGAAACTAGTAACCCACGGGCCACATTGAAACTAGTAACCCACGGGCCACATTGAAACTAGTAACCCACGGGCCACATTGAAACTAGTAACCCACGGGCCACATGGAAACTAGTAAGCCCACGGGCCACATGGAAACTATAGTAACCCACGGGCCACATGGAAACTTAACCCACGGGCCACATTGAAACTAGTAACCCACGGGCCACATGGAAACTAGTAACCCACGGGCCACATTGAAACTAGTAACCCACGGGCCACATGGAAACTAGTAACCCACGGGCCACATTGAAACTAGTAACCCACGGGCCACATGGAAACTAGTAACCCACGGGCCACATTGAAACTAGTAACCCACGGGCCACATGGAAACTAGTAACCCACGGGCCACATTGAAACTAGTAACCCACGGGCCACATGGAAACTAGTAACCCACGGGCCACTGGAAACTAGTAACCCACGGGCCACATGGAAACTATAGTAACCCACGGGCCACGTGGAAACTAGTAACCCACGGGCCACATGGAAACTTAGTAACCCACGGGCCACATGGAAACTAGTAACCCACGGGCCACATGAAACATAGTAACCCACGGGCCACATGGAAAACTAGTAACCCACGGGCCACATGAAACTATTTGTAACCCACGGGCCACATGGAAACATAGTAACCCACGGGCCACATGGAAACTAGTAACCCACGGGCCACATGGAAACTAGTAACCCACGGGCCACATGGAAACTAGTAACCCACGGGCCACATTGAAACTAGTAACCCACGGGCCACATGGAAACTATATAGTAACCCACGGGCCACATGGAAACTATAACCCACGGGCCACATGGAAACTAAGTAACCCACGGGCCACATGGAAACTAGTAACCCACGAGGCCACATGGAAACTATAACCCACGGGCCACATGGAAACTAATAACACACGGGCCACATGGAAACTAGTAACCCACGGGCCACATGGAAACTAGTAACCCACGGGCCACATGGAAACTAGTAACCCTCGGGCCACATGGAAACTAGTAACCCACGGGCCACATGGAAACTAGTAACCCACGGGCCACATGGAAACTAGTAACCCTCGGGCCACATGGAAACTAGTAACCCACGGGCCACATGGAAACTAGTAACCCACGGGCCACATGGAAACTAGTAACCTACGGGCCACATGGAAACTAGTAACCCACGGGCCACATGGAAACTAGTAACCCGGGCCACATGGAAACTAGTAACCCACGGGCCACATGGAAACTAGTAACCCACGGGCCACATGGAAACTAGTAACCCACGGGCCACATGGAAACTAATAACCCACGGGCCACATGGAAACTAATAACCCACGGGCCACATGGAAACTAGTAACCCACGGGCCACATGGAAACTAATAACCCACGGGCCACATGGAAACTAAGTAACCCACGGGCCACATGGAAACTAAATAACCACGGGCCACATGGAAACTATAACCCACGGGCCACATGGAAACTAGTAACCCGGGCCACATGGAAACTAATAACCCACGGGCCACATGGAAACTAATAACCCACGGGCCACATGGAAACTAGTAACCCACGGGCCACATGGAAACTAGTAACCCACGGGCCACATGGAAACTAGTAACCCACGGGCCACATGGAAACTAGTAACCCACGGGCCACATGGAAACTAGTAACCCACGGGCCACATGGAAACTAGTAACCCACGGGCCACATGGAAACTATAACCCACGGGCCACATGGAAACTAGTAACCCACGGGCCACATGGAAACTAGTAACCCACGGGCCACATGGAAACTAATAACCCACGGGCCACATGGAAACTAGTAACCCACGGGCCACATGGAAACTATAACCCACGGGCCACATGGAAACTAGTAACCCACGGGCCACATGGAAACTAGTAACCCACGGGCCACATGGAAACTAATAACCCACGGGCCACATGGAAACTAAGTAACCCACGGGCCACATGGAAATAGAACCTCGGCAATGGAACTAAACCACGGGCCACATGGAAACTAGTAACCCACGGGCCACATGGAAACTAGTAACCCTCGGGCCACATGGAAACTAAATAACCCACGGGCCACATGGAAACTAATAACCCACGGGCCACATGGAAACTAGTAACCCACGGGCCACATGGAAACTAATAACCCACGGGCCACATGGAAACTAATAACCCATGGGCCACATGGAAACTAATAACCCACGGGCCACATGGAAACTAATAACCCACGGGCCACATGGAAACTAGTAACCCACGGGCCACATGGAAACTAATAACCCACGGGCCACATGGAAACTAATAACCCACGGGCCACATGGAACATCACAATCAACAGAATGCCAACTAACTAACTGTACCAACTGTACCTTGGGGAGGCGGTAGCGGAGTGGTTAGCATCTCCGAGTGGCGTTCTCGGTGACCCGAGTTCGATCCCCGAAGAAACCCAAAACCTTTCTGCACCGCCGAGTGGCCTAAGAACACCCACATGCCCTGCCCATCAACTCTACCTTCGATTGCGAGTGCATCGGAGGACACAGGGGGGCGGCATGAGCCTCTAATCACAGGCGTCACTATAACAATCCTGCCTGCGCCACAACGGGCGAGGACCAACCATCACAGCTCTCAAGTGAACCTCCAGAGCCTACCATCCGAGCCCTGGGTCACCACTGCCTACAGGCGCTATAGGCACGAATGTTATATATATATATATAATATATATATATATATATATATATATATATATATATATATATATATATATATATATATATATAATATATATATATATATATATATATATATATATATATATATATATATATATATATATATATATATATATATATATATATAATATATATATATATATATATATATATATATATATATATATATATATATATATATATATATATATATATATATATATATATATATATATATATATATATATATATATATATATATATATATATATATATATATATATAAAAAAAACCTTATGTGGCTTCAGGAAGGAAAGGTCCTGTCTATTAAAACTTCTGGCCCACTATAATTTATATGACTAGGATACAGAATCTGGCATACTGGAAGAACGTTGATGTCGTTTTTTTTTACTTCGAGGTCTTTAACAAACTCTACTACGGCATCTATAAGAACATAGGAACATAAGGAAGCTACAAGAGGCCGTGAAACCTACACGTGGTAGTTCCTGTAGCCATCCTACTTGATAAAGTCATGGATGTCCCTTACAATAACAGGAAAACTGCTGCTACACAACTTGCTCACAGGAAGGGTTCAGTCGTCATGGTGGATGCACGGCTACACATGGGCAGAATCAGATGTAATCAGCAGAGTACCACAGGGGTCAGTGCTGGGGCCTCTCCTCTTCCTAATGCACACGGCAGACTAATTTTTTCCCCCATTTACCGATGACACCAGTCTGAGTCGCTCCATCTCTGGTGTAGAAGTGTTTCGCCTACAAGAACACCTGAACACTGTATGTGTCTGGGCTGCAGTGCAAGTAATATGTAATTCAATGAAGGAAAATGTGATATGTCGACAGGGTCCAGATCCGAGCCTCAAAGAAACAAAACTGTGCACAGAGGGAGGCAGGAGATCCCCCCGGAGCACAGGTTCAGTGGCTGGACGTGCACCTCAGAGAAACTCCTGTCAACACATCACAGAAACAGTGAGGGCCACACGGAGGGCAGGCGGGCTACTGTGAACACATACCACCATCTTCATCATCATCTTTCTGTTTAACGTCAGATTTTCCCATAATGTCTTATGCGGTTAGACGGTCGATGATACGCTTCCAATTCTATTGTCGGCGTTCATCATATAAATTTGCAGCATGAGTTTTATGCCCCGGATGCTCTTCCTGACAGGCAACCCCAGTCTTGGGCTGATGGCCTAGGGAACCTGAAAAAATGCTGACCATCTGGAAGGTCATGGTGCGTGCAGCCCATACTGGACTACAGCAGCCAGCCAGGGTCACCTCACCAGAGAGGCGACACCCAGCACCTGGCAGCCGTGTCAAGGTGTCACCCAACAGGGCTACCACACCTCAGCCGCAGGAACACTCCGGGAGCTGAAGCTGTATTCTCAACCATGAAGATGCAAGCACAGAGTCATCAACCGCTGGAAGATCCTGGAAAACCTTGAGTCAGACACACCCTCTGCACTTCTTTCTGATTAGAACATAAGAACATTAGAAAATAAGGAAGCTACAAGAGGCCGCGAGACCTACACATGGTATTTCCTGTTACTTAACACTACCTACATCCATCTTTCATCCCCATCCATGAAATTGTCTAGCCTCCTTTTAAAGTTCCCTATTGACTCTCCACTAACTACCTGACGACTGAGTCCATTCCAATCATTTACCACCCTATTTTTGAACCAGTTTTTCCACACAACACACACACACACATATTTGCATATTCTCTCTGTCTGTCTGTCTCACTGTTTAACGTCAGATTTTCCCATATCTTACGAGGTTAGACGGCCGATGATACGCTTTCAACTATCTCTATCCATTGCCTCTACTTCTTCAATGCCCAATGCTGCCAGATCCTCTTCAACACACTGCCTCCATGTCTTCCTTGGCCTGCCCGGTGGATGGCCACTACACTCCTGCACCAGCCATACAAGAGGACACCAACTCCTTCCTCTCAACCCCAATAAAAAAAACCTTAACAGGAGAATAATCCAGTTGAAGACAGCTTATGGGTTGATATTTCATTATTTATTCCCCTCCTAATACCTATGACGTTAATTGATGGACTATTTAAGAATCCCTTTAGCTGTATTTTCTTTATTAGTTATAAAATGTAATGAATATACATAATATACAAAAGCCAGCTTCCATTCTTAGATTCTCCTAATGTTTGTATAATACAAGCATTGTCCTAAACACACACACACACACACACACAGGCACAAACGCACGCACACACACACACACACACACACAAGCACAAAATACAAATCCTATAAACTCTCAATGAACCAATAATAATGTTAACCTGACAGACAGACAAACAAACATAAATGATGATGATGATGATATCAGTATAGAGCTATAAATGTATCTATGTAAACTTGTAAACATGCGGAGATTTACCTAACATCGCTTCAGAAAATAGTATATAATAAGTCACACATGGGAAACAAATATCATACAAGGTAGAACTCTCTCTCTCATTCTCTCTCCTCCCTCGCTCTCGCTCGCTCATTCTCTCTCTCTCCCTCGCTCGCCGCTCATTCTCTCTCTCTCTCTCCCCACTTAGGAACATACTATTGCTTAACATTTTCACACCCTCACAAAAGCACAGATGTTCATTATAGCTATGTATGTATTACATATATGTATATTGTCAAGGAGATGCATAGACTATAGTACTGTCTGACCCCCTAATATTCCTCACTGGTGTCAATTGATTGATTGATTGATTTAATGCCTAAAAAGGTGAATGTGCCAGACATCAGAGGTCATATGGCACTATGGCAAAGCATATAAAGGGAGGGGTTAAAGAAAATAGTGAAACGATGAGGGAAGGGGAAAGAACGGAATGTTACAGCAGGATGGTTAGATCAGATATGATGAGGATTTGTTAGAGGAAGGAGGTTAAATTGTCCAGGGAGAATGTCAGCAAGACAGGGAGGTCGGGAAAGGGAGGACAAATGAGGGAAGGAACTGGAACTGGTGTCAAATCTATGCTGTGAGAATGTGTGGGTATTTGCTACTATTTCTCCCTTGTTAATCTTTCTCCCTTGCTACTATTTCTCCCTTTGTTAATTTCTCCCTTGTAATTTCTCCCTTGCTAATATTTCTCCCTTGTTAATCCCTTTCTCCCTTGCTAAATTTCTCCCTCTATTTCTTTTTTAGCTAATATTCATCTTGCTAATATTTCTCCCCGGTGTTAAGTCTGTGTTGTGTGCGTGTGTGAGTACTTTCCTATGTTGCGTCAAGACATATAAGCCCTAATCTTGGTGGCTTTCCTGACTCTAAGCTGTACAATTTATAGGCTTTCCTGACTCTAAGCTGTACAATTTATAGGCTTTCCTGACTCTAAGCTGTACAATTTATAGGCTTTCCTGACTCTAAGCTGTACAATTTATAGGCTTTCCTGACTCTAAATGTACAATTATAGCTTTCCTGTCTAAGCTGTACAATTATAGGCTTTCGGACTTAGTGTACATTTATAGGCTCCTGACTCTAAGTGTAAATATAGGCTTCCGACTCAACTACAATTGATAGCTTTCCTGACTCTAAGCTTACAATTTATAGGCTTTCCTGACTCTAAGTGTACAATTATGGCTGCCTGACTCTAAGCTTACAATTATAGGCTTTCCTGACTCTAAGCGACAATTTATAGGCTTGCTGACCTAAGTGTACGAATTTATAGGCTTCCTGACTCTAGCTGTACAATTTATGGTTTCCTGACCTACGTGTACAATTGAGCTTCGATCAACTACAATTATAGGCTTTCTGACTCTAAGCTGTACAATTTTAGGCTTCCTGACTCTAAGCTGACAATTTAAGGCGTTCCTGACCTAAGCTGTACAATTTATAGGCTTTGCTGACTCTAGCTGTACAATTTATACGCTTTCCTGACTCTAAGCTGTACAATTATAGCTTGCCTGATCTTGAGGTACAATTCATAGCTTTCCGACTTAAGCGTACAATAGGCTCTGACCTAAGACTGTACAATATGCTTGCCTGACTTTAACTGAATTTAAGGCTTTCCTGACTCTAATGTACAATTTATAGACTTTTCTGCTCTTTAGCTGTAAATTATAGGCTCCTGAATTAAGCTGTAAATTTATAGGCTTCCTGCCTAAGCTGTACAATTTATAGGCTGCTGACTCAAGAGCTGTACATTGATAGGCTTCCTGACTCCTACTATAGCCTACAGTATAATATAACGCAAATCATGTTGGATTGTGATGTAGTGCCTGATTGCAATAGAAAAAGTCAGCAGGAGAAATATCAAGATTGACTGATTGATTTAATGCCAAAAAGGGGGAAATGTGCCAGACATCAGAGGTCATATGGCACTATGGCAAAGCATAAACAAAAGGGGTTAGAGAGAAAGAGTGAAACGGTGAGGGAAGGGGAAAGGAAGGGATTGTTAAGGCCCCCATCCACGGTGCGATCTGGTCGTACGACCATCGGACAGATCTGGTTGGATCCAACCAGATTGGATCGTGAGTGGGGTGATTTTGGTCTGTCCGACCGACTGACAGCTGGTCGGATGCGACCAAGCAGTGTTTGGTTTTTAGATCCGACAGATCATCCGGTTCAGACCGGATCGCACCGTGAGTGTGCTGATCGTGAGGCCAGCCATCAGTTTCGCCACTGACAGGGTCACGAGAGGACTACCAAGATGAATTGTTTCTTTAATGAGAAGCACTTTTGGACATAATTCATCCAATTATATAGAAACTGAATGTTTGTGGGAAATAAAAAGCAAAAAGTAAATGGATAAATATAAGAAAAATGCAGCTTATGAAGTATTGGTAGAGAAACTCAAGGAGCGACAGTGAGGCTAATGTTGAAACAGTAAAAAACAAAAAACAATATGAGAAGTGTGTGCAGGAAATATATTAAGAAAATAATTGCCTCTGTGAAATTTGGTGTGAACGCGGATGATGTTTACGCTCCTCAGTTATGGTATCAGATTCCATCAAAAGTGATTCGATCCCCGTTGCATAGACCCATCATGGGAACCGCTCTCCACCGTTTCTATCACCAACTGAATTGATCCTGAGGTGCGGTCGGATCGTTAGTGGGTGGTAGGATATCCATCGGATCAGGTCTGTCGGATCAGATCGTACGACCAATCGTACCGTGGATGGGGGCCTTTACAGCAGAATATCAAGAACCAGAGAAGAGTGGGGGAATTGAAAGTGGTTGAGGAATGCAGTGGTTTAAAGGAGTGATAAATGCTCCTCTCTTAATACAAACACACACACACACACACACATTGCTATGACACAACCTTATTCAACCACCTCTCTGATCTTTTTCTTTCATTGAGATAAATAAAGAAAAAACATATGAAGTAAGAACCAACAAAAAGTAAAAGAAAAGGGTTCATGCACTTCAAATGTCAATAAGCTCAGCCGGCAGAAATATTTACTGAAAGAAAAAGAATATCTGCTAAGTGTCCAACAAACAGGTCAGTTAACAAAGTGTCTCGATAAAATGGAAAATAGCGCTGCATAAAAGCTCGGCAGCCGTAATAAAAGAAAACAATATAGTATCTGAAATAAATAAACAAAAACAAATACTTAAACAGTACATAACAATGATAGATAGAAATATAATAGAAGCAACAATTTTTCTTTTTGCCCTAAGTCAGTCAGTCCTTTGTGATGTAAACAATAAGAAGAAAAAAAGCAGACAGCCACACACCACCATGACACACTGATGGAGGCTGTAAAACCACACACCAGCCTGACACACTGATGGAGGCTGTAAAACCACACACCAGCCTGACACACTGATGGAGGCTGTAAAACCACACACCAGCCTGACACACTGATGGAGGCTGTAAAACCACACACCAGCCTGACACACTGATGGAGGCTGTAAAACCACACACCACCATGACACACTGATGGAGGCTGTAAAACCACACACCAGCCTGACACACTGAGGGAGGCTGTAAAACCACACACCAGCCTGACACACTGAGGGAGGCTGTAAAACCACACACCAGCCTGACACACTGAGGGAGGCTGTAAAACCACACACCAGCCTGACACACTGATGGAGGCTGTAAAACCACACACCAGCCTGACACACTGATGGAGGCTGTAAAACCACACACCAGCCTGACACACTGATGGAGGCTGTAAAACCACACACCAGCCTGACACACTGATGGAGGCTGTAAAACCACACACCACCATGACACACTGATGGAGGCTGTAAAACCACACACCACCATGACACACTGATGGAGGCTGTAAAACCACACACCACCATGACACACTGATGGAGGCTGTAAAACCACACACCACCATGACACACTGATGGAGGCTGTAAAACCACACACCACCATGACACACTGATGGAGGCTGTAAAACCACACACCAGCCTGACACACTGATGGAGGCTGTAAAACCACACACCACCATGACACACTGACGGAGGCTGTAAAACCACACACCAGACTGACAAACTGATGGAGGCTGTAAAACCACACACCAGCCTGACACACTGATGGAGGCTGTAAAACCACACACCAGCCTGACACACTGAGGGAGCCTGTAAAACCACACACCACCATGACACACTGATGGAGGCTGTAAAACCACACACCAGCCTGACACACTGATGGAGGCTGTAAAACCACACACCACCATGACACACTGATGGAGGCTGTAAAACCACACACCAGCCTGACACACTGATGGAGGCTGTAAAACCACACACCACCATGACACACTGATGGAGGCTGTAAAACCACACACCAGCATGACACACTGATGGAGGCTGTAAAACCACACACCACCATGACACACTGATGGAGGCTGTAAAACCACACACCAGCATGACACACTGACGGAGGCTGTAAAACCACACACCACCATGACACACTGACGGAGGCTGTAAAACCACACACCACCATGACACACTGATGGAGGCTGTAAAACCACACACCAGCATGAAACACTGACGGAGGCTGTAAAACCACACACCACCATGACACACTGATGGAGGCTGTAAAACCACACACCACCATGACACACTGATGGAGGCTGTAAAACCACACACCAGCCTGACACACTGATGGAGGCTGTAAAACCACACACCAGCCTGACACACTGATGGAGGCTGTAAAACCACACACCACCATGACACACTGAGGGAGGCTGTAAAACCACACACCACCATGACACACTGATGGAGGCTGTAAAACCACACACCAGCATGACACACTGATGGAGGCTGTAAAACCACACACCAGACTGACACACTGATGGAGGCTGTAAAACCACACACCACCATGACACACTGATGGAGGCTGTAAAACCACACACCAGCCTGACACACTGATGGAGGCTGTAAAACCACACACCACCATGACACACTGATGGAGGCTGTAAAACCACACACCACCATGACACACTGATGGAGGCTGTAAAACCACACACCACCATGACACACTGAGGGAGGCTGTAAAACCACACACCACCATGACACACTGATGGAGGCTGTAAAACCACACACCACCATGACACACTGAGGGAGGCTGTAAAACCACACACCACCATGACACACTGATGGAGGCTGTAAAACCACACACCACCATGACACACTGAGGGAGGCTGTAAAACCACACACCACCATGACACACTGAGGGAGGCTGTAAAACCACACACCACCATGACACACTGAGGGAGGCTGTAAAACCACACACCAGCATGACACACTGATGGAGGCTGTAAAACCACACACCACCATGACACACTGAGGGAGGCTGTAAAACCACACACCACCATGACACACTGAGGGAGGCTGTAAAACCACACACCACCATGACACACTGAGGGAGGCTGTAAAACCACACACCAGCATGACACACTGAGGGAGGCTGTAAAACCACACACCACCATGACACACTGAGGGAGGCTGTAAAACCACACACCACCATGACACACTGATGGAGGCTGTAAAACCACACACCACCATGACACACTGAGGGAGGCTGTAAAACCACACACCACCATGACACACTGATGGAGGCTGTAAAACCACACACCACCATGACACACTGAGGGAGGCTGTAAAACCACACACCAGCATGACACACTGATGGAGGCTGTAAAACCACACACCACCATGACACACTGAGGGAGGCTGTAAAACCACACACCAGCCTGACACACTGAGGGAGGCTGTAAAACCACACACCACCATGACACACTGATGGAGGCTGTAAAACCACACACCACCATGACACACTGATGGAGGCTGTAAAACCACACACCACCATGACACACTGAGGGAGGCTGTAAAACCACACACCACCATGACACACTGATGGAGGCTGTAAAACCACACACCACCATGACACACTGAGGGAGGCTGTAAAACCACACACCACCATGACACACTGAGGGAGGCTGTAAAACCACACACCACGTCAAACACGTTTAAGTATCGTTCTCCGTAAAGTATTTCTCACTCTCAACCATCAAAGAAAATAATAATAATAATACAAAATAAAACAACAACAATCAAATCCTAACCCATAGACCACTGTATACCTGGACTGTTCACGCGACAATGTTTTGAATTGCGGGGCTGCATAGGGGCCTGCGGGGCGCCCTACAAAGAGATATAGTGGTCTATGGACTATCATATAGACTGGTTTATCGGTATATATGGTATACTGTAATCTTCGTAAATGTTTGTTCTATAATATTATCAAATAAAAAACAGTAAAACACGCTAAAGAAATGCCATTACGAGACTATGAAGAAATATGCATGAACTTAATATTCACTTAACTCTTCGCCATTTAAAACTTTGCGAGTCAACTTTTATCATGAAGGGTATCAATAGAAGCGCAATTTTATTAGCTTTCCATTGCTATATTTCGTTATCTGATAAATGAATTAGAACCATGCATAAATTAGCGTTAACTAAATAAATAAAATCATCAATCGGGTAATTTTCCCGATTGATGAGGTTATTTATTTAGGCAACACTAATTTATACATGGTACTAATTCATTTATCAGAAAACGAAATATATAAGTGCATAAATAACATCATCAATCGGGAAAATTACCCGATTGATGATTTTATTTATTTATTTAATGCTAATTTATGCATGGTTCTAATTCATTTATCAGATAACGAAATACATCAATGGAAAGCTAATAAAATTGCGCTTCTATTGATACCCTTCATGATAAAAGTTGACTCGCAAAGTTTTAAATGGCGAAGAGTTAAGTGAATATTAAGTTCATGCATATTTCTTCATAGTCTCGTAATGGCATTTCTTTAGCGTGTTTTACTGTTTTTTATTTGATAATATTATAGAACAAACTTTTACGAAGATTACAGTATATCATATATACTGATAAACCAGTCTATATGATCCGTATATATATATATGAATCCGAGCGGCCCTCCGACTTCGGGACCTTGCGCGACAGGCCGACATTCCGTGCGCAGTCCAGGTATATAGTGGTCTATGCTTTATGTCTATGCCTAACCCTAAAAAAATAATAATAATGATAATAAATAAATAAAAATAAAACCTAACACCTTTATAATGTTCCCAAGTGAATCACAACAATATTACGCAGTGCAATTCACACATCAAAATAGGCTGCCAAAATTTCATCCATTCCTTTTTGTAATAAGATAATAAGAGTAATTTTGTTTCCGTCATATTTTTTGTGTGAGTAATGGTGTGTTTTGTGCCTCTGTACTTACATATTTCACATCAGCATTAGTTCTTCCTGTGTATCAATATCTATGTAGACTCTGACTTTCAGGTGTATTGCTTATGCTTCTTTTGAGATTTGTTTGTCTCTGTCAATAACCCAATATATTTCATTCCCTTTACATTTCCATGGCATTTTTTTCAGCAGTTTCAAACCGTGTATGAGAGTCAGTGTGTGTGTGTGTGTGTGTGTGTGTGTGTGTGTTGTGTGTGTGTGTTGTGTGTGTGTGTGTGTGTGTGTGTGTGTGTGTTACCCTAGTTTCTATATCATCTGTTCTTAATTCCCTAATATCTTCTGGTCCCTTTCCAGATCTCCTAAACCTACAACCCTTCCTATCCCTCCCTTCCATCTTTTTCTGTTTCCTATTCACCATCTCCTCTCTCTGTGCCTCCATGTTCCTCCTTCTTTATCACTACTTCCCTATTCCTGATCTCTCTGCCTCTCCTTTCCATCTCCTCTTTTTCTCTGGTCTTCGAAGTGTTCTGTGGCTCATCTATGCTTTACTGCCTGTTTATCTATCTACTGTCATACTGTTGATCTCTGTGACTACATATTCCTCTCTCTATATCTCTACTGCCCTCTTTCTGATCTTTTCTCTTCTAATCTCTATCTTGTACTTCCATCTCCCCCTGTTTTTCTCTGGTTCTCCGAGTGTTCTGTGGCCCATCCATACTTCACTGTCTCCCTGAATTCCTATCCCTGTGGCTCCTATCCTCCTTACCCTACCTTTCCTTGCTCTTCCCTTCCTTCAAGCTCCTCTCAGCTCAGATCCGCTTGGCCCCCAGCTTCATAGGTCCTGCTCGCGCTGCTCTCTTCGCCTCGATCTCCCGCTGCCGCTGCACTCGTCTCTCCTCCCTCTGTTGCTTTGCCTCGTCCCCCCTGCCGCTGCTGCTCTCTAAACCTGCGAGGAGAGATGGAGCGGTTTTAGGGGGTTTTACCGATCTTAGGGTAATGCTGGGATCTCACACACCACACACCCCCATCCTCTTGCTCAAGGAAGACAGTAACCACCCGAATTTGTCAGTGAAAAATCCCCGGGAGCAGTGAGGATTCGAACCGGCTATCCACAGAATGGCAGGCCAACACTATCCACTTGACTATCGTGGCGGTGTATAACATAGCTGAATCGACGCTCAAATTTAACACTACAACTCTGCCTTCACGAATAGTAAACATGGTTAGAGGTGTGACAGGATGAGGTTCGAGTACGGCCGCCCGAACACTAACCTTGCAAGAGGGAAGCGCCCTGATCCCACTCGTCCCAGCCCCCCAGCAGGTCCGTCGGGGGCTTGGTCATGGCGGCGGCAGGGCGAGAGGTCACTTTGCTGCTTGAACTCTGACGTAGGGAAATAACAAACATTAGTACATTATTCAGTAGTTTTTCTGATTCTATACCATACTTTTATTACCCATTTGTTTTTGGTTCTCACTCTCCTTCTTTCCTCCTTTAATATAGGAAATAACAAACATTTATATATTATTCAGTACCTTGTTTTTCTTATGCCTTACCATACCTATATTTCCCGTTTCTTTCTGGTTCTCACTCCTCTCGCTCTCTTCTCCTTCTCTCCTCACTCAAACCTTACTCATATCTTCCTCCCTCCTCTCACATAGGAATTAACACTTCTCTCCTCACTCAAACCTTACTCATATCTTCCTCCCTCCTCTCACATAGGAATTAACACTTCTCTCCTCACTCAAACCTTACTCATATCTTCCTCCCTCCTCTCACATAGGAATCAACAAACATTTATTATTGATTTTCAGTAGATTTTCATATTCTCTACCCTACCGTTATTAGCCATTTCTTTCTGGTTCTCCTTCTCTACGTTCTCTTTCTTTCCTCACTCTTTATCTTTCTCCCTCATTTGGTATCCTTTCTTCCTTTCCTCTTCTTTTTCTTCCTTTTCCTTCTTCATTTTCTCCTTCATTTTCTATCCCTAAGTTTTGTCTCCTTTTTTTCCCTTTCCTTCTCCTTCATTTTCTCCTTTTTTTCTTTTCCTTTATCCTCCTTTTGTTCCTATTCCATCTCCTTTTTTTCTATTCTTTTAGCTTCCTTATTTTCTGATGTTCTGTCCCCTGCAACATCCTCCCCAACCTTTCCCCACCACTTCTATCCCTTGCAACATCCTCCCCCCGTATTCCCCACCACTTCTATCCCTTGCAACATCCTCCCCCCGTATTCCCCACCACTTCTATCCCTTGCAACATCCTCCCCAACCTTTCCCCACCACTTCTATCCCTTGCAACATCCTCCCCCCGTATTCCCCACCACTTCTATCCCCTGCAACATCCTCCCCAACCTTTCCCCACCACTTCTATCCCTTGCAACATCCTCCCCAACCTTTCCCCACCACTTCTATACCCTGCAACATCCTCCCCAACCTTTCCCCACCACTTCTATCCCTTGCAACATCCTCCCCAACCTTTCCCCACCACTTCTATCCCCTGCAACATCCTCCCCAATCTTTCCCCACCACTTCTATCCCTTGCAACATCCTCCCCAACCTTTCCCCACCACTTCTATCCCTTGCAACATCCTCCCCAACCTTTCCCCACCACTTCTATCCCCTGCAACATCCTTCCCAACCTTTCCCCACCACTTCTATCCCTTGCAACATCCTCCCCAACCTTTCCCACCACTTCTATCCCTTGCAACATCCTCCCCAACCTTTCCCCACCACTTCTATCCCTTGCAACATCCTCCCCAACCTTTCCCCCCCTTCTATCCCTTGCAACATCTTCCCCAACCTTTCCCCACCACTTCTATCCCTTGCAACATCCTCCCTCCGTATTCCCCACCACTTCTATCCCTTGCAACATCCTCCCCAACCTTTCCCCACCACTTCTATCCCTTGCAACATCCTCCCCAACCTTTCCCCACCACTTCTATCCCTTGCAACATCCTCCCCAACCTTTCCCCACCACTTCTATCCCCTGCAACATCCTCCCCAACCTTTCCCCACCACTTCTATCCCCTGCAGCATCCTCCCCAACCTTTCCCCACCACTTCTATCCCCTGCAACATCCTCCCCAACCTTTCCCCACCACTTCTATCCCCTGCAGCATCCTCCCCAACCTTTCCCCACCACTTCTATCCCCTGCAGCATCCTCCCCAACCTTTCCCCACCACTTCTATCCCCTGCAGCATCCTCCCCAACCTTTCCCCACCACTTCTATCCCTTGCAACATCCTCCCCCGTATTCCCCACCACTTCTATCCCTTGCAACATCCTCCCCAACCTTTCCCCACCACTTCTATCCCTTGCAACATCCTCCCCAACCTTTCCCCACCACTTCTATCCCTTGCAACATCCTCCAAACCTTTCCCACCACTTCTATCCCCTGCAACATCCTCCCCAACCTTTCCCCACCACTTCTATCCCTTGCAACTCCTTCCCAACCTTTTCCCCACCACTTCTATCCCCTGCAACATCCTTCCCAACCTTTCCCCACCACTTCTATCCCTGCAAATCCTCCCCAAACCTTTCCCACCACTTCTATCCCTTGCACATCCTCCCCGTATTCCCCACCACTTCTATCCCTTGCAACATCCTCCCCAACCTTTCCCCACCACTTCTATCCCTTGCAACATCCTCCCCACCTTTCCCCCCCTTCTATCCCTTGCAACTCCTCCCCAACCTTTCCCCACCACTTCTATCCCTTGCAACATCCTCCCCCGTATTCCCCACCACTTATATCCCCTGCAACATCCTCCCCAACCGTTCCCCACCACTTCTATCCCTTGCAATCCCCCCCGTATTCCCCACCACTTCTATCCCTTGCAACATCCTCCCCAACCTTTCCCACCACTTCTATCCCTTGCAACATCCTCCCCAACCTTTCCCCACCACTTCTATCTCCTGCAACATCCTCCCCAACCTTTCCCCACCACTTCTATCCCCTGCAACATCCTCCCCAACCTTCCCCACCACTTCTATCCCTGCAACATCCTCCCCAACCTTCCCACCACTTCTATCCCTGCAGCATCCTTCCCTACCTTTTCCCCACCACTTCTATCCCCTGCAACATCCTCCCCCCCTTTCCCCCTTCTATCCCTTGCACATCCTCCCCACCCCTTCTATCCCTTGCAACATCCTCCCCAACCTTTCCCCACCCTTCTATCCCTTGCAACATCCTCCCCACCTTTCCCACCACCTTCTATCCCTTGCAACATCCTCCCCAACCTTTCCCCACCCCTTCTATCCCTTGCAACATCCTCCCCAACCTTTCCCCACCACTTCTATCCCCTGCAACATCCTCCCCAACCTTTCCCCACCACTTCTATCCCCTGCAACATCCTTCCCAACCTTTCCCCACCACTTCTATCCCTTGCAACATCCTCCCCAACCTTTCCCCACCACTTCTATCCCTTGCAACATCCTCCCCCGTATTCCCCACCACTTCTATCCCTGCAGCATCCTCCCCAACCTTTCCCCACCACTTCTATCCCTTGCAACATCCTCCCCAACCTTTCCCCACCACTTCTATCCCTTGCAACATCCTCCCCAACCTTTCCCCACCACTTCTATCCCCTGCAACATCCTCCCCAACCTTTCCCCACCACTTCTATCCCTTGCAACATCCTTCCCAACCTTTCCCCACCACTTCTATCCCCTGCAACATCCTTCCCAACCTCCCCCCCCCCCAATACTCACCTGTTCTAGGGTGTTGAAGAAGGTGTTGGGGTCTCCTAGTGGGGGTTGGGGTTGTCGTTGGGGGTTGGGGGGCTTGGTGGTGGAGGAGAGGGAGGAGAAGGCAGACTCCAAGGCCGCTGCTGCTCCTGCTTGTTGCTGGAAGGAGGAAAGGAGAGAGGTTAGGGGTTAGAAAACATAAAATTAAAGTGAGAATAAAAACTAGAACAGTGGGAATAAAAGAGAGAAAAAAGAGGAAAAGAAGTGGGAAAAGAGAAAAAAAGTGGGAAAAGAGAAAAAAAAGTGGGAAAAAGAAGAAGTGGGAAGTAAAGAAAAAGAAAAAAAGTGGGAATTAGAGAAAAAAAAGGGAAGTGGGAATTAAAGAGAAAAAAAGAAAGAATAGTGGGAATAAAGAGAAAAAAATTAAAGTGGGAATTAGAGAAAAAAAGAGAAGTGTGAATTAAAGAGAAAAAAAGAAAAGTGGGAATTAAAGAGAAAAAAAGAAGTGGGAATTAAAGAGAAAAAAAGAAAAGTGGGAATTAAGAGAAAAAAGAAGTGGGAATTAAAGAGAAAAAAGAAGTGGGAATTAAAGAGAAAAAAAAGAATAGTGGGAATTAAAGAGAAAAAAGTGGGAATTAAAGAAAAAAAGAAAAGTGTGAATTAAAGAGACAAAAAGGAAAAGTGGGAATTAAAGAGAAAAAAGAAAAAGAAGCGGGAATTAAAGAAAAGAAAAGAAAAGTGGGAATTAAAGAAAAAAAAGAGAAGTGGGAATTAGAGAAAAAAAGAAGTGGGAATTAAAGAGAAAAAAAGAAGTGGGAATTAAAGAGAAAAAAAAGAGAAGTGGAATAAAAGAGCGAAAAAAAAGTGGGAATAAAAAGAGAAGTGGGAAAAAAAGAAAAAGTTAATGAAAGAGAAAAAAAGAAGTGGGAATTAAAGAAAAAAAGTGGGAATTAAAGAAAAAAAGTGGGAATTAAGAGAAAAAGAAAAGTGGGAATTAAGGAGAAAAAAGAAAACTGGGAATTAAAGAGAAAAAAAGAAGTGAAATAAAAGAAAAAAAGAAAATTGGGAAAAAAAGAAAATTGGGAAAGAAAGAAAAAAAAAAACAAAATAGAAAAGGGGGAGAGAGAGAGAGAGAGAGAGAGAGAGAGAGAGAGAGAGAGAGAGAGAGAGAGAGAGAGAGAGAGAGAGAGAGAGAGAGAGAGAGAGAGAGAGAGAGAGAGAGAGAGAGAGAGAGAGAGAGAGAGAGAGAGAGAGACTTTTTTCCCCATTTTGTGTACTTTACCCCTGTTACTATTTTGAAATCATAGGCTGACTTCATATCGCTAAGAAATCAAGCATAGCAAAGAAAATAATCACCGCAGAGAGTAACAGATGCACAAAAATAAATCTCTTATATATTTGCTCTAGTTCACATTACAGTGGTCCCACGCGTTTGGCGAGTTGCAGCTTGGCGAAACACAGTACGTATTGGCGAAACACAGTACGTATTGGCGAAACACAGTACGTATTGGCGAAACACAGTACGTATTGGCGAAACACAGTACGTATTGGCGAAACACAGTACGTATTGGCGAAACACAGTACGTATTGGCGAACCGTACGTATTGGAACCAGAGTATGCGACACAGTTATGGCGGTTGTATGTACAGAATCCCATTTGGCTCTTTAATTCCTTAGCGACGCGCGCTGACGTCGGCCCAAAATGCAGCGCCCGCAAGCGTCCATGTCGGCGTTTGTTATCTTCCCGGCAGCCACCTTGACGACTGTGCTGTTTTTTGTTCCAAGTGACGGTACCTTTGGTGTTTCGCTCTAAGACTATGCCATCTACAAGTACTGGTGGTGGTGGTGGTGGTGGTTCGAGGAAGCCAGGTGACGATAAGGACAAGGGCAAAAAAGCAGAGAAACGAGAGTGTAGGAAAGGTAAACACAGCCACAACCACCACCGCCTACACCACCACCACACTCACTCCTCTCACCAGGCCTAACTCTAAATAATTCATGGTAAATAACATCTGTTATCTATTATCTATTGTCTTTTGTATTGCTGTTAATGCTTCATGTATAATGTCTTTGCTTCTAAGCAGTTAAAGTACAAAAATGGAGGTCAAAAAGGTGAACTCGGGCCTCGTCCAAGACTTATGGATAATTTTCCCATTGAAAGTACTACACTAAAACCCTTATAACTCGGCATTGTATAACTCAGAATTTGATATAACTCGGCAAGGCAAAGACAGTCGGCAAAAAATTATGTATCTCGGCATGTTGCTGAGTACTATATACGGGGAGGTCCCGTTATACGAACATTCGTTATACGAGAAATCAATGATACGAACTTAGTCAATTAGGGTCTATTTTCAATATACGAGATCGAAAATCCAATGCTACGACATTCAAACTGGGTGAGTAAAATTACCAAGTTCAAAATGCGTGCCCTACCACGTATGCATCTGGGCTGTATGATGATGTACAATGATTCAGATGCACAAAGACGAGTTTGTGGGCAGTGGAAGAGGTCTGCGCACCCCTCCCTTGTCCCTTACCTACCTAACACAGCGTTCACACACGTTTATTACGGCGGGAATGTAGGTAAGTACAGCGGAGTGATGCCACGAGGAACACAGGGAGAGGAGTGATGTGTTGCCTCTGTCATGGTAGGTAGGTAACTGCCTGAATATAGAGGCGTTTTCTGCGGGGGATTTCGCTTGCAAGCGAAAAAAAATGTGATTGCTCAAATTTCGCTTGCTGTTCAATCATCCAGGGAAGATGATTGCCCAACCCGCAAGAATTTGTTGTTGTTGTTGTTGCAGCAGCAAGCGAAATGTTTGTTTGTAACTATAAAATATATATGGGCACTATAAAAGTGACCGCTTGCAATAATTTTGTTTTCGCTTGCAAGCGAAATCCCCCGCAGAAAATGCCTTAGGACTCCCGGGCTGGACAAAGGGGGATTTGGTTGACCCCAGTCAGGTCACCCCTAGCAAAGCATGACCTGAAGGGTAATTAAGCATATGGCGGGGCCTGACCTTTAAGGGTAATTAGCCAGGTGTGCTGCCCCAAAAATTGTGAAAAACATGTCTTTGTGAAAACATGTGTGAAAAACATGTCTTTGATGGGGTTCTGGAACCAAACCTATATTTTACCATTAGCTATGTATTTCGCTATACGAGATTTCGCTTTACGAGTATGCCAGGTGGAACCTAACTCTTCATATCTTCGGGACCTCCCTGGATACGTATATATATATACGTACACGGCCACCTCAATTTACGAATGGGTTACGTTCCTGAAAAACTGTTTGTAAATCGAAAATTCGTAAATCGAATGTATTTTTCCCATTTAACCCCATTATCTAATTTGAGATACATTCCTACGAACAATAATCACATCCATAGAATGTCATAAACTGCTATAAAAGGCAGGAACTCTACTCTTACGTGCACTGACAAGTCAGAGAGGTTAACAGGGTGGGTTGGAGCATTGTGGAGGAGGAGCAGTGCCTTATGAGAGATGCTCTTCTGAGAGCAGTACCTCTCCACTGCAGGGCAAAGTAATTGGTGAACCAGTCCTCAAATAAATATCTGTTGGTCCATGCCTTCTTGCTAGAACGGTATATGACTGGTAACGTAGCCTTAACATGACCTTTTAGGGCCCGTGGGTTTTTAGAGTGATGAATTAGCAGAGGTTTCTCTAGTGTTATGGCTTTTCTGGCTTTCTTGGGCTTAGGACCACCCACACTAGCACTGGCACCAGGCTTGGGAGGCATTATTCACTGAAATAATCACTGAAATGTCTGATTATACACAATAATGTTCATAAACACAGCACGACCGGTCGGAGAATATGTAAACAAACAATCTTGAGCGTCCCCGCGTGTGGATGTGCTGAGCCAATGGTTCTGTTTACTGAACTTTTTACAATATTTAGGTGTTATAAATATTCTTACTATTTATGTATTAATTTTTTTTTTTTTATGAATTTACGAACTTTTGTTCGTAACTTCGAATTATTCGTGTGTAAACCGAATTTTGGGACAAAATAATTTTTTTCGTATCTTCGAAAATTCGTAAATAGAGTGTTCGTAAATCGCGGTATGAGTGTATGTATATATATATTTTTTTATTTATTATTATTATTTTTTTTTACATCTATGCCTATAGTGCCTGTAGGCAGTGACCTCCAGGGGTGGGATGGCAGGCCCTGGAGGTTCACTTGAGGGCTGTGATGGTTGGCCCTCGCCTGTGGTGGCGCAGGCAGGATTGTTATAGTGACGCCTGTGATTAGAGGCTCATGCCGCCCCCCTGTGTCCTCCGATGCACTCACAATCGAAGGTAGAGTTAATGGGCAGCATGTGGGTGTTCTTAGGCCACTCGATGGTGCTGAAAGATCTTAAGTGTATTTATGGCTCTCACTCGGGATCGAACTCTGGTCTTCGAAAACGTCACACGGTGACGCTAACCACTCTGCTACCGCCTCCCCTAAACTGCATGTCTTGGTTTTCACTCAGCATATCATGCCCTCACAACCTCTTGTGTGAACATGTAAACAGAAAGTCGGCAAAAAATAATGTATCTCAGCATATTGCTGAGTTATAACTGCTTTTTTTTTTTTTTTTTTTTTTTATTTATACCCATATCAGAGGAGGGCATTTGCACAATTTGGCATATTGAATAACTCGGCAAGGGCCAGAGCCCCTATCGTGCCGAGTTATAAGGGTTTTAGTGTATTAGCGTTTGGCGAAATTCACTTTTGGCGCTGGTTTGGCAAGACTAATTAAATCGCCAAGCCTGAGGGACCACTGTACAATCACCATGTCCTTTTATCCTAGTCTCATCTGATCTGCTCTGGCTTCTCTTCCTCACAGCCCTTCCTATTTTCGTTCAATATTTTTCTTTCTTTCTTTTCAATCTTTTCAACCAGAACCTCAACCTTTCTTTTCAACCTTAACCTCAACCACCACCACCACCTCCACCCTCACCTGGTTGCTCAGTGTACCCTCCAGGCCGCTCCAGTCCTCGGCGTCCTCCCAGCCCCCGCCACTATCCCCCACCATCCCTCCCGCACCCCCCGTCGCCTCGCACTCCTCCTGAAAGACATGGAGTTAGTTCAATGCATGGGATAGTCTCCTTGGGTTCTAGTCTTTTGTTTCTCTTTATCTACTGATTTTATAGAAGTATTTCTCTATATAATGTGCAGCTATTTACTGGGCCTTTTTTTTCTAACTTCAAGGCTTTTTCATTACTCAAAGTTACTACTACTACTACTACTACTACTACTACTACTACTACTACTACTACTACTACCATCACCAGCGCTAAAAATTATTACTACTACTACTACTACTACTACCATCACCAGCACTAAAAATTACTACTACTACTACTACTCACAACTAAAATACTACTATACTACTACAACCACCATCACCAGCACTAAAAATATTATACACTACTACTACTACTACCACCATCACCAGCACTAAAACTTACTTACTACCTACTACTACTACTACTCCACCATCACCAGCACTAAAAATTACTACTACTACTACTACTACTACTACCATCACCAGCACTAAAAATTTACTACTACTACTAACATACCACACTAAAACTTACACTACTACTACTACCACCATCACCAGCACTAAAAATTATACTACTACACACTCACTACTTACTACTACTACTACCACCATATCACCAGCACTAAAAATTACTATACTACTACTACTACTACTACCACCATCACCAGCACTAAAAATTACTACTACTACTACTACTACTACTACCACCATCACCAGCACTAAAAATTACTACTACTACTACTACTACTACTACTACTACTACTACCACCATCACCAGCACTAAAAATTACTACTACTACTACTACTACTACCACCATCACCAGCACTAAAAATTACTACTACTACTACTACTACTACTACTACTACTACCACCATCACCAGCACTAAAAATTACTACTACTACTACTACTACTACCACCATCACCAGCACTAAAAATTACTACTACTACTACTACTACTACTACCATCACCAGCGCTAAAAATAACAGCAACAACAACAGCAGCTCACCAAAGACCCCCATTCTGTCGTGTCCCAGTGGTCCTCCATATCGTCCATCTCCTCCTCCTCGCCCCCACCTCTGCCGCCTTCTGTGGGTGCTGAGTCGGGTGGAGGGTGGTGTGCCTGCCGGGTGTGCGGTGGTGGAGGGTGGCTGGTGGGGAAGGAGGAAGGGAAGGTTATATAGTCCATTAGAGTGTGTTTATTTATACTGTCGGCAGCAGAGTGGTAAGCGTCTCAGAGTGGCGTTCTCGGTAACCCAAGTTCGATCCCCGATGAGAACCAAAATCCACTTAAAAAATCTTTGTGCACCGTTGAGTGGCCTAAGAACACCCCTCTGCTGCCCATTAACTCTACCTTGTGTGTGTTATTATAATTACACTATGGATATAATAATATGACTGTTATTGACGCGAGAGTTATTATATTACACTAAGACGAATACACCATCAAGTATCAAGTATCTCTCACCTTGGTCGGGGCCGCAGGTGTGGGTGTGGTGGACTGGGTGGAGGAGGAGGAGGTGGAGGAGGATGGGCCGCCCTTGTAGAACTTTGAGGTGATAGCGCCCACCGCCCACCCCGCCCACGAGGAAGGCTGGCTGCTGGAGCTGGTCTGGCGCACCTCCGCCTCTGTGGGGGGGTGGGGGAAGGAGGAGGAGGAGGAAGAGGAGGGGGGGGGAGGAAAAGTAGAGTGGGAGGGGGAGGAGGAGGAGGAGGTTAAAGTAGAGAAGGAGGAGGAAGAGGAATAAAAAAAGTAAACAAATAAGTAAATCACATCAAAAAATCACAGCCTTCAGAATAACAGTAAACAAAAGAGGCAAACAAAAATAAACTAAACTAAAAAAACCAGCCTTCAGAAAACACCTACATAGCCACTCACACCCCTAAGTAATTAACACTAGGTAAATAAAAAGAGTAAAGTACAGTAAAGTAAACAAATATATAGAGTAAGTCAAAATATAAAGTAATAAAGTAAAGTATGTAAAATTTAAAGTAATAAATAAAAGTAAGTATAAATATAAAGTAACAAATAAAGTAAGTAAAAATATAAAGTAATAAAGTAAAGTAAGTATAAATATAAAGTAACAAATAAAGTAAGTAAAAATATAAAGTAATAAAGTAAAGTAAGTAAAAATATAAAGTAATAAATAAAGTAAGTAAAAATATAAAGTAATAAAGTAAAGTAAGTAAAAATATAAAGTAATAAAGTAAAGTAAGTAAAAATATAAAGTAACAAATAAAGTAAGTAAAAATATAAAGTAATAAATAAAGTAAGTAACAATAAAAAGTAGTAAAGTAAGTAACAATATAAAGTAACAAATAAAGTAAGTAAAAATATAAAGTAATAAAGTAAAGTAAGTAAAAATAAAAAGTAACAAATAAAGTAAGTAAAAATAAAAAGTAACAAATAAAGTAAGTAAAAATAAAAAGTAACAAATAAAGTAAGTAAAAATATAAAGTAATAAAGTAAAGTAAGCAGCAATATAAAGTACGTAAATAAGGTACAGTAAAGAGTATCAAGAGTAAAAAATCGGCCTCCAGAAAAAAAATATATAGCTCAAACAAACAAAGAGTAAAAGATCACAGCCTTCAGAAGAACAAGAAACAAAAAGAGTAAACAAATAAAGTAAATATATATAAATAAAGTAAAATCACAGCCTTCAGAAAAAACCCCAGCTTAAACAAATAAAGTAAATACATATATATAGTAAATTCACAGCCTTCAGAAAGCAATTAAAGTAAATACATACATAGAGAGTAAATTCACAGCCTTCAGAAAGCAATTAAAGTAAATACATACATAGAGAGTAAATTCACAGCCTTCAGAAAGCAATTAAAGTAAATACATACATAGAGTAAAATCACAGCCTTCAGAAAACAAATAAAGTAAATACATACATAGAGAGTAAAATCACAGCCTTCAGAAAACAAATAAAGTAAATACATACATAGAGAGTAAAATCACAGCCTTCAGAAAACAATTAAAGTAAATACATACATAGAGAGTAAAATCACAGCCTTCAGAAAACAAAACAGCTCAAACAAATAAAGTAAATATATATAGAGAGTAAAATCACAGCCTTCAGAAAACAAATAAAGTAAATACATATAGAGAGTAAAATCACAGCCTTCAGAAAACAAATAAAGTAAATACATACATAGAGAGTAAAATCACAGCCTTCAGAAAACAAAACCCAGCTCTCACCCATTTCCTCCTTGAGTGCAGGGTCTTCAGACACCTTCTCCACCTTGCTGAGGAAGCCCTTGAGCACCTTGAACACGGCCTCCCGCACATTCCTCTCGGGGTCCAGCGTGAGCATGCACAGGCTGGGCAGGATCCTGGGAGGGGGGGGGGGGGGGGGAGACATTAGCTTGAGGGGAAGGAGAGAGGGGAGACATTAGCTTGAGGGGAAGGAGAGAGGGGAGACATTAGCTTGAGGGGAAGGAGAGAGGGGAGACATTAGCTTGAGGGGAAGGAGAGAGGGGAGACATTAGCTTGAGGGGAAGGAGAGAGGGGAGACATTAGCTTGAGGGGAAGGAGAGAGGGGAGACATTAGCTTGAGGGGAAGGAGAGAGGGGAGACATTAGCTTGAGGGGAAGGAGAGAGGGGAGACATTAGCTTGAGGGGAAGGAGAGAGGGGACACAGTGAGCCTAAAGGGAAGTGAAGGGAATTTAGTAGGGATTTGGCACACTCTTTCATTCTAAATTAAGGGGAGACACACTGAGGTTCAGGGGAAGGAGAGAGGGGAGACTGAGCTTGAGGGGAAGGAGAGAGGGGAGACATTAGCTTCAGGGGAAGGAGAGAGGGGAGACAGTGTGAGATTGAGGGAGAAGTGAAGGGATTTTAGTAGGGATTTGGCACACCCTCACCCTAAATCAAGGGGAGACTATATATTTTTAACATATGACATATAACTTCCACATAACTCCTGCCTCTCCTACTCCTAAAGCCTCTCCTACACACCCTCAAACCCATCAGTTCCCCTATAACATCCCCACACACACACACATACACACACCCTACAGCCTTCTACACCCACTCAAACCCTTCAGTTCCCCTATAAAACCTTCACACACACACACTCCTACACCCCTTAAAAAACACATTCTTCCCCCATAACACACACCCTACAGCCCTCCAACACCCCCACGCACTTGCTGGCCACGTCCTGGAGTGTGTAGAACTGCTGAGTGGCGGCCAGGGCCAGCACGCCGGCTGTCCTGGCGGGGGGGAAGGGGTCGCGCGTGGCCCGCAGGAAGGCCGAGACCAGGCACTTCTGGCGCACATCAGGGTGGAGGTTGCCGGCCACCTTGCCCAGGCAGACGGTGGTGTTGGTACGGATCCCACCCTGGGGAGGATAGGGTGTTGTTGTGAATGTGGTGGTGTGGTGGTGGTGTACAGATGTAGATTGGTGGTGTGGTTTGACTTAGTGAACTTTGTGTGATGAATAAAATATCAAGAAGAGAGGTGAGGTGAGACTATCGAGAATATCCAGACGAGAGGTGAATAATATAGTAAAGAGACAATGCTTCAACAATGTCAAAAAATTTAGCTCCCAAAATAAAACTGATACTATATATATTAAAAAATATAGCATATTATAAAACACATGAAAAAGACATAAAACATGACCAACACACCCACACCCACACCCACCTGTTCGTCCTTGGCCTGCAGTCGGGCGAAGTGTTTGAGCACCTCCACGTTCAGGTTCTGGTAGTTCAGCTTCGGACCAAAGAACCGGATGGACTGCAATAGATAATAATGTTACTGAGGTCACCTTATTGGGGGAGGCGGTAGCGGAGTGGTCAGCGTCTCCGACTGGCGTTCTCGGTGACCCGAGTTCGATCCCCGAAGAAACCCAAAACCTTTCTGCACCGTCGAGTGGCCTAAGAACACCCACATGACCTGCCCATCAACTCTACCTTGGATTGCGAGTGCATCGGAGGACACAGGGGGGCGGCATGAGCCTCTACAGGCGTAACTATAAGAATCCTGCCTGCGCCACCACGGGCGAGGACCAACCATCAGAGCCCTCAAGTGAACCTCCAGAGCCTACCATCCGAGCCCTGGGTCACCACTGCCTACAGGCGCTATAGGCACAAATGTATAAAAAAAATTAAAAAAAAAAAAAAAAAAAACCTTGAACTTCCCTGAGCATTTGTAAACATGTGGTGGGGTATATCTAAACTTCCTTGAAGCATTAGTAAACATGTGGTGGGGTATATCTAAACTTCCTTGAAACATTAGTAAACATGTGGTGGGGTATATCTAAACTTCCTTGAAACATTAGTAAACATGTGGTGGGGTATATCTAAACTTCCTTGAAACATTAGTAAACATGTGGTGGGGTATATCTAAACTTCCTTGAAACATTAGTAAACATGTGGTGGGGTATATCTAAACTTCCTTGAAGCATTAGTAAACATGTGGTGGGGTATATCTAAACTTCCTTGAAGCATTAGTAAACATGTGGTGGGGTATATCTAAACTTCCCTGAGCATTTGTAAACATGTGGTGGGGTATATCTAAACTTCCTTGAAGCATTAGTAAACATGTGGTGGGGTATATCTAAACTTCCTTGAAGCATTAGTAAACATGTGGTGGGGTATATCTAAACTTCCCTGAGCATTAGTAAACATGTGGTGGGGTATATCTAAACTTCCTTGAAACATTAGTAAACATGTGGTGGGGTATATCTAAACTTCCTTGAAACATAAACCAATCTTCACCAATCCATATCCTACCCTTACCAAGCTAGGCTACACCAGTCTGCTAATATTTAGAACATGACTCTGTCTGGATTCAAGCATATTTTACCTCTCTACTGTTTCTATAGGTCAGAACGAGTGTGCAAGTAACAATGAAATGTTGTGCAGTGTCTTCAAAACAAGGCAGTGGACGGCACAATTACCGGTCTACTCGCAAACTTGCGCCGCCTACTTTCCTAAAAATTGTATGCAAGGAGTGAATTTGACCCTGAAATGCCAGAATGCATATTTTAACACCTTCAACGGCGTGGGCTTCTGGACCCCCGGCCTATCAAGCAGCGCCTCGCTTCGCTCGGCTTTCAATCAATCTCCACCTCCTACTTTCTTCATTCCAACTCCTACCGTAGATAACACTAAAGTCGCCAGGACAAAGTATTTTTTTTTTTTTTTACAGACGTGTGGTGGCGTTAATACTTACATTTCTACATCCATGATTTCAGGACAGTTAGAAGGGGCTATCTGGAGAGTCTGTGTCATTTTGTGTCTTCATCTGTGTCATATTAGGGCTATAAATGAACAAATTAAAAAATAAAACAGAGTGGCGACGTTAATAACGGAGCTACACTAAGGTCGCCAGCTAGTGTTTATTTACTGAGTGTCGTACCGCTGTCGTCGTCGCCCGAAGAAAAAACGGCTAGCGAAATTTGAAACCGTCTATACTTGCAGATACAAAGCATAAAACAACGCTGAAACAGGGTAGATTATACAGTCATGATATAAACTACTGTGTATCATCTTCAGTGGCACAGACAAATCAGTAGTGATGCTGTAATTTGTAATATATGGCGCCTGGCGACATGACTGCAGGTGGCGACTATACTGTTATCTACGATACTTTAAAAGAAAATGAAAACACTGTTGTGCAAAAAAAAAAAAATTCATAGGCTAGGTTAGGTTAGGTTAATGGATTGATTAGGTTATTCTTTGTTGCTTTTACAAATGGAGTGTTTTTTCCCTTCAAAACGTCTAAAAAATGTATTGTTAGAAAGTTGTCCTCAATTTTTTGAATGGCAAAAAACACACTTTTTTGAGGTTTGCACAGGAAAAACTATCACCATTAGGAAATACATCACATAGTAAGTGGAAAAAAATCAAACTTGTCTGAAAATCTTGCAACAGTCACAAACAAAATTTTTACCCACCAATCTTCACCCAGTCTCCTAAACCCCTCACCCATCCCCCTAATCCCCACTCTCCTCCCCACACACACCCCAATCCCCACTCTTTCTCCCACACACACCCTAATCTCCACACTTCCCACCAGTCTCTCTAATCCCCACTCTTCCCCCCAGTCCCCACACCCACCTTGACAGTGTTCTCCCTGATGGTGGGGTTGGTGTCGAGGAAGCCCGAGGCGAGGTGGGGGAAGACCTGGGTGTTGAGGGTGTTGGGGTCCACATGGGGGGCCAGCTCCCCGGCCTGCTGGAGGAGGCGGAGGCGCGTGGCCCGGTCGCTGGACGAGAAGAGGCGCACCACACACGGCAGGATCTGTTGCTGGTACTCGGCTTCCCCTAGTAACTGCCCGATCTGAAGGGGTGAAGGGAGGTGCGTGGTGAGAAAACGTGGGTTGAAAGAGCTGAGTTTAGTGGTAAGAGTAAGGAGATGGAGGTGGTTTGGGTAGGTGAAGAGGAGGTGGCGAGGCATTGAGGAGAGCTGTTGGATGAAGGGAGGCTGAAGGGAGGTGCATGAGTGTGACATTCCATTCAGTCCTAAATAAACCGCTGCCCGATCGGAAGGGGTGAATGGAGGTGCGTGTGACAAGAAAATATGGGATGAAAGAGCTGAGTGTAGTGATGGGAGTAAGGAGAAAGGGAGGTGTGTGTGGTAAGATGTGTATTGGTGGAGCCGAGTACAGTGCTAGATATAGGGAATAGAACGAGGAACTTTAAGCCCTGTGCCCCTAATAACTGTCCGATCTGAAGGGGTGAAGGGAGGTGTGTGTGGTAAGAAAATGTGTATTGAAGGAGGTGAGTAGTGGTGTGTGTGTGTGGTGGTGTGAGTGATGGATGGATGAGTGTAGGTGGCAGTTAAGGTGGGATTAATTAATGAGTGTGTAGTGAGTAACGGAGAGATGAGGTGTCCAGTAAAGAGGTGGCAAGAAGATGTGGATTGAAGGAGCTGAGTACAGTGCTGAGAGTAAGGTGTTTGAGGTGGTTTGGGAATGTGGAGAGGAGAGAAGGTGGTGTAGGTAGTAGATAGAGCTGTTAAGAGTGGAAGTGCCAGGTCGCCATCCACCGGGCAGGCCAAGGAAGACATGGAGGCAGTGTGTTGAAGAGGATCTGGCAGCATTGGGCATTGAAGAGGTTGAGGCAATGGATAGAGATAGTTGGAAGCGTATCATCGGCCGTCTAACCTCGTAAGACATCATGGGAAAATCTGACGTTAAACAGAAAGATGATAATGAGTGCAGCATTCCATTTAGTGGTAATAAAACACTATAGTCTATTCACTTAAGCTGGATTCCTGGGCTGGGAGCTGCTCGCTGCCTAGCCGAGTTTGTAAGGACGTCGCTGATTGGCTGATAGACTCGGGCTGGGTGGCGATGGTGGTGGTACTTGCCTCGCCGCAACCCAAAACCCTTGCGTTGCCTCAGAAAAATATTCAAATTTCTTGGCTTTACTCACCTCTTACACAAGATAGGCCTATTTTGTTTGCATCAGTGAATCAGGCAGTGATTGTTCAACAACAACACGCCATTCATAACTCAATAGGATAAAAAATAAAGTCATGACTGACTATCACAAGAGTAGGTGGACTTTTAGGTTTTCAGTGCATTGAAATGTTATACTCCTACCCGATATTACCAAGCTACCAGATAATATTTATGAAAGCTGAGCCTACCATCGTGTTCATAATACATTGCTGCATATCATGAGCATAAAAAATTACAGTAAGACTACACTAATATTAAGATAATTGAAGGAAAGTAAAAGAGTGTATAAACATTTTTTCTTGCTTATTTTGCTTCAACTCGCTGTAACTCCATAAGTTTCGGTCGCATTCAATTTTTAAGAACTGTTTCAAAATCCTTATACTTTTCCGCTTCCTGTGGTATGTAGCACGTACCAATAAGGAAAAGAATAGGTGGTCAAAATGGCTAAGAAAGTTAAACTGTTGCAAACTGGTGCCGTGACGGGTGGAGTCTCTGATAGCTCTCCCGAGAACAGTCTCTCCTGTATAGGGAGCAATGCTCACCCGTCACTGTGCCAGTTTGCAGTAGTAGTTTAACTTTCTTAGCCATTTTGACCACCTACTCTTTTCCTTATTGGTACGTCCTACATACCACAGGAAGCGGAAAAGTATAAGGATTTTGAAACAGTTCTTAAAAATTGAATGCGACCAAAACTTATGGAGTTACAGCGAGTTGAAGCAAAATAAGCAAGAAAAAATGTTTATACACTCTTTTACTTTCCTTCAATTATCTTAATATTAGTGTAGTCTTACTGTAATTTTTTATGCTCATGATATGCAGCAATGTATTATGAACACGATGGTAGGCTCAGCTTTCATAAATATTATCTGGTAGCTTGGTATTATCGGGTAGGAGTATAACATTTCAATGCACTGAAAACCTAAAAGTCCGCCTACTCTTGTGATAGTCAGTCATGACTTTATTTTTTACCCTATTGAGTTATGAATGGCGTGTTGTTGTTGAACAATCACTGCCTGATTCACTGATGCAAACAAAATAGGCCTATCTTGTGTAAGAGGTGAGTAAAGCCAAGAAATATGAATATTTTTCTGAGGCAACGCAAGGGTTTTGGGTTACGGCGAAGCAAGTACCACCACCATCGCCACCCAGCCCGAGTCTATCAGCCAATCAGCGACGTCCTTACAAACTCGGCTAGGCAGCGAGCAGCTCTCAAGAATCCAGCTTAAGTGAATAGACTATAGTAACATCCATGATCTATACAGCTCAACAAACACCGGTCATACTCATGCTTTCATACAGTCACATATCCTTATCTAGTGTTATATTGGGTCCTCAAAAGGTATTCAGTTGCCATATCAAGGACTGCTGTATAGATATAAGGCATCGAATGAGGTACTTTAAGCCCTGTTTTAAGATGCTGACAGGGTACATTATACAGCTTGTATGTCCTGTAGGTGGTGAGCAAGAGGGTGTTCAAGTTTCTACCGCATGAAAATGATCTAAGGAAGTATGAATATATGGAGTATATGGAAGGAAGGAATTACTATAAGAAAAAGTTGTACCTACATAGAAAATAAAATAAAGTTGACCACCCAAAGACAAAACAACGCTATAGAGATCATAAATCAAAGAGGAAATATTGCCCCCCCCAGTACCTTCATGAGGGGGGCCAGCACCGCCGAGCCAGCGTTGGAGAACTCGTGTGCCGCCAGCAGCGCCGGCAGCACCTTGTTCACCGCCACACACTGCGGGATGCTGTCCAGACGCCCCGTCAGCTGGGAGAAGAACCTGCAACGACACAGAGCCTCAAGTATTAAAATAATATAATTAATGCTGTGTTGGTGTACTGTACCATTGTGTACTGTATTGCTGCTAGTATTGGAGCTGTATTGCATCATTGTGTACTGTATTGCTGCTAGTATTGGAGCTGTACTGCATCATTGTGTACTGTATTGCTGCAAGTATTGGAGCTGTATTGCATCATTGTGTACTGTATTGCTGCTAGTATTGCATCATTGTGTACTGTATTGCTGCTATTATTGGAGCTGTATTGCATCATTGTGTACTGTATTGCTGCAAGTATTGGAGCTGTATTGCATCATTGTGTACTGTATTGCTGCAAGTATTGGAGCTGTATTGCATCATTGTGTACTGTATTGCTGCAAGTATTGGAGCTGTATTGCATCATTGTGTACTGTATTGCTGCAAGTATTGGAGCTGTACTGTACCATTGTGTACTGTATTGCTGCAAGTATTGGAGCTGTATTGCATCATTGTGTACTGTATTGCTGCAAGTATTGGAGCTGTACTGCATCATTGTGTACTGTATTGCTGCAAGTATTGGAGCTGTATTGCATCATTGTGTACTGTATTGCTGCAAGTATTGGAGCTGTATTGCATCATTGTGTACTGTATTGCTGCAAGTATTGGAGCTGTACTGTACCATTGTGTACTGTATTGCTGCAAGTATTGGAGCTGTATTGCATCATTGTGTACTGTATTGCTGCAAGTATTGGAGCTGTACTGCATCATTGTGTACTGTATTGCTGCAAGTATTGGAGCTGTATTGCATCATTGTGTACTGTATTGCTGCAAGTATTGGAGCTGTATTGCATCATTGTGTACTGTATTGCTGCAAGTATTGGAGCTGTATTGCATCATTGTGTACTGTATTGCTGCTAGTATTGGAGCTGTATTGCATCATTGTGTACTGTATTGCTGCAAGTATTGGAGCTGTACTGCATCATTGTGTACTGTATTGCTGCAAGTATTGGAGCTGTATTGCATCATTGTGTACTGTATTGCTGCAAGTATTGGAGCTGTACTGTACCATTGTGTACTGTATTGCTGCTAGTATTGGAGCTGTATTGCATCATTGTGTACTGTATTGCTGCAAGTATTGGAGCTGTATTGCATCATTGTGTACTGTATTGCTGCTAGTATTGGAGCTGTATTGCATCATTGTGTACTGTATTGCTGCTAGTATTGGAGCTGTATTGCATCATTGTGTACTGTATTGCTGCTAGTATTGGAGCTGT
Organism: Chionoecetes opilio; assembly: GCA_016584305.1. Classification (NCBI taxonomy): domain Eukaryota; kingdom Metazoa; phylum Arthropoda; class Malacostraca; order Decapoda; family Majidae; genus Chionoecetes; species Chionoecetes opilio. The sequence continues at coordinate 148,776 of JACEEZ010022029.1, forward strand.
ATTGCATCATTGTGTACTGTATTTCTGCAAGTATTGGAGCTGTATTGCATCATTGTGTACTGTATTGCTGCTAGTATTGGAGCTGTATTGCATCATTGTGTACTGTATTGCTGCTAGTATTGGAGCTGTATTGCATCATTGTGTACTGTATTGCTGCTAGTATTGGAGCTGTATTGCATCATTGTGTACTGTATTGCTGCTAGTATTGGAGCTGTATTGCATCATTGTGTACTGTATTGCTGCTAGTATTGGAGCTGTATTGCATCATTGTGTACTGTATTGATGCAAGTATTGGAGCTGTTATTGCATCATTGTGTACTGTATTGCTGCAAGTATTGGAGCTGTATTGCATCATTGTGTACTGTATTGCTGCTAGTATTGGAGCTGTACTGTACCATTGTGTACTGTATTGCTGCAAGTATTGGAGCTGTATTGCATCATTGTGTACTGTATTGCTGCTAGTATTGGAGCTGTATTGCATCATTGTGTACTGTATTGCTGCTAGTATTGGAGCTGTATTGCATCATTGTGTACTGTATTGCTGCAAGTATTGGAGCTGTATTGCATCATTGTGTACTGTATTGCTGCTAGTATTGGAGCTGTATTGCATCATTGTGTACTGTATTGCTGCAAGTATTGGAGCTGTATTGCATCATTGTGTACTGTATTGCTGCAAGTATTGGAGCTGTATTGCATCATTGTGTACTGTATTGCTGCTAGTATTGGAGCTGTACTGTACCATTGTGTACTGTATTGCTGCAAGTATTGGAGCTGTATTGCATCATTGTGTACTGTATTGCTGCTAGTATTGGAGCTGTACTGTACCATTGTGTACTGTATTGCTGCAAGTATTGGAGCTGTATTGCATCATTGTGTACTGTATTGCTGCAAGTATTGGAGCTGTATTGCATCATTGTGTACTGTATTGCTGCAAGTATTGGAGCTGTATTGCATCATTGTGTACTGTATTGCTGCAAGTATTGGAGCTGTATTGCATCATTGTGTACTGTATTGCTGCAAGTATGGAGCTGTACTGCATCATTGTGTACTGTATTGCTGCAAGTATTGGAGCTGTACTGCATCATTGTGTACTGTATTGCTGCAAGTATTGGAGCTGTACTGTACCATTGTGTACTGTATTGCTGCAAGTATTTGGGGCTGTACTGCATCATTGTGTACTGTATTGCTGCAAGTATTGGAGCTGTATTGCATCATTGTGTACTGTATTGCTGCAAGTATTGGAGCTGTACTGTACCATTGTGTACTGTATTGCTGCTAGTATTGGAGCTGTATTGCATCATTGTGTACTGTATTGCTGCTAGTATTGGAGCTGTATTGCATCATTGTGTACTGTATTGCTGCTAGTATTGGAGCTGTATTGCATCATTGTGTACTGTATTGCTGCAAGTATTGGAGCTGTATTGCATCATTGTGTACTGTATTGCTGCAAGTATTGGAGCTGTATTGCATCATTGTGTACTGTATTGCTGCTAGTATTGGAGCTGTACTGTACCATTGTGTACTGTATTGCTGCAAGTATTGGAGCTGTATTGCATCATTGTGTACTGTATTGCTGCTAGTATTGGAGCTGTATTGCATCATTGTGTACTGTATTGCTGCTAGTATTGGAGCTGTATTGCATCATTGTGTACTGTATTGCTGCAAGTATGGAGCTGTATTGCATCATTGTGTACTGTATTGCTGCTAGTATTGGAGCTGTATTGCATCATTGTGTACTGTATTGCTGCAAGTATTGGAGCTGTATTGCATCATTGTGTACTGTATTGCTGCAAGTATTGGAGCTGTATTGCATCATTGTGTACTGTATTGCTGCTAGTATTGGAGCTGTACTGTACCATTGTGTACTGTATTGCTGCAAGTATTGGAGCTGTATTGCATCATTGTGTACTGTATGCTGCTAGTATTGGAGCTGTACTGTACCATTGTGTACTGTATTGCTGCAAGTATTGGAGCTGTATTGCATCATTGTGTACTGTATTGCTGCAAAGTATTGGAGCTGTATTGCATCATTGTGTACTGTATTGCTGCAAGTATTGGAGCTGTATTGCATCATTGTGTACTGTATTGCTGCTAGTATTGGAGCTGTACTGCATCATTGTGTACTGTATTGCTGCAAGTATTGGAGCTGTATTGCATCATTGTGTACTGTATTGCTGCAAGTATTGGAGCTGTACTGCATCATTGTGTACTGTATTGCTGCAAGTATTGGAGCTGTATTGCATCATTGTGTACTGTATTGCTGCAAGTATTGGAGCTGTACTGTACCATTGTGTACTGTATTGCTGCAAGTATTGGAGCTGTATTGCATCATTGTGTACTGTATTGCTGCTAGTATTGGAGCTGTATTGCATCATTGTGTACTGTATTGCTGCAAGTATTGGAGCTGTATTGCATCATTGTGTACTGTATTGCTGCTAGTATTGGAGCTGTATTGCATCATTGTGTACTGTATTGCTGCTAGTATTGGAGCTGTATTGCATCATTGTGTACTGTATTGCTGCAAGTATTGGAGCTGTATTGCATCATTGTGTACTGTATTGCTGCAAGTATTGGAGCTGTACTGCATCATTGTGTACTGTATTGCTGCAAGTATTGGAGCTGTATTGCATCATTGTGTACTGTATTGCTGCAAGTATTGGAGCTGTATTGCATCATTGTGTACTGTATTGCTGCAAGTATTGGAGCTGTACTGTACCATTGTGTACTGTATTGCTGCAAGTATTGGAGCTGTATTGCATCATTGTGTACTGTATTGCTGCAAGTATTGGAGCTGTACTGTACCATTGTGTACTGTATTGCTGCAAGTATTGGAGCTGTATTGCATCATTGTGTACTGTATTGCTGCTAGTATTGGAGCTGTACTGTACCATTGTGTACTGTATTGCTGCAAGTATTGGAGCTGTATTGCATCATTGTGTACTGTATTGCTGCTAGTATTGGAGCTGTATTGCATCATTGTGTACTGTATTGCTGCTAGTATTGGAGCTGTATTGCATCATTGTGTACTGTATTGCTGCAAGTATTGGAGCTGTATTGCATCATTGTGTACTGTATTGCTGCAAGTATTGGAGCTGTATTGCATCATTGTGTACTGTATTGCTGCTAGTATTGGAGCTGTATTGCATCATTGTGTACTGTATTGCTGCAAGTATTGGAGCTGTACTGTACCATTGTGTACTGTATTGCTGCAAGTATTGGAGCTGTATTGCATCATTGTGTACTGTATTGCTGCAAGTATTGGAGCTGTACTGTATTGCTGCAAGTATTGGAGCTGTACTGTACCATTGTGTACTGTATTGCTGCTAGTATTGGAGCTGTATTGCATCATTGTGTACTGTATTGCTGCTAGTATTGGAGCTGTACTGCATCATTGTGTACTGTATTGCTGCAAGTATTGGAGCTGTACTGTACCATTGTGTACTATATTGCTGCAAGTATTGGAGCTGTACTGTACCATTGTGTACTGTATTGCTGCTAGTATTGGAGCTGTATTGCATCATTGTGTACTGTATTGCTGCTAGTATTGGAGCTGTACTGTACCATTGTGTACTGTATTGCTGCAAGTATTGGAGCTGTATTGCATCATTGTGTACTGTATTGCTGCAAGTATTGGAGCTGTATTGCATCATTGTGTACTGTATTGCTGCAAGTATTGGAGCTGTACTGTACCATTGTGTACTGTATTGCTGCTAGTATTGGAGCTGTATTGCATCATTGTGTACTGTATTGCTGCAAGTATTGGAGCTGTACTGTACCATTGTGTACTGTATTGCTGCAAGTATTGGAGCTGTATTGCATCATTGTGTACTGTATTGCTGCTAGTATTGGAGCTGTATTGCATCATTGTGTACTGTATTGCTGCAAGTATTGGAGCTGTATTGCATCATTGTGTACTGTATTGCTGCAAGTATTGGAGCTGTATTGCATCATTGTGTACTGTATTGCTGCAAGTATTGGAGCTGTACTGTACCATTGTGTACTGTATTGCTGCAAGTATTGGAGCTGTATTGCATCATTGTGTACTGTATTGCTGCAAGTATTGGAGCTGTACTGTACCATTGTGTACTGTATTGCTGCAAGTATTGGAGCTGTATTGCATCATTGTGTACTGTATTGCTGCAAGTATTGGAGCTGTACTGCATCATTGTGTACTGTATTGCTGCTAGTATTGGAGCTGTATTGCATCATTGTGTACTGTATTGCTGCTAGTATTGGAGCTGTACTGCATCATTGTGTACTGTATTGCTGCTAGTATTGGAGCTGTATTGCATCATTGTGTACTGTATTGCTGCTAGTATTGGAGCTGTATTGCATCATTGTGTACTGTATTGCTGCAAGTATTGGAGCTGTACTGCATCATTGTGTACTGTATTGCTGCAAGTATTGGAGCTGTACTGTACCATTGTGTACTGTATTGCTGCAAGTATTGGAGCTGTACTGCATCATTGTGTACTGTATTGCTGCAAGTATTGGAGCTGTATTGCATCATTGTGTACTGTATTGCTGCAAGTATTGGAGCTGTACTGTACCATTGTGTACTGTATTGCTGCAAGTATTGGAGCTGTACTGCATCATTGTGTACTGTATTGCTGCAAGTATTGGAGCTGTATTGCATCATTGTGTACTGTATTGCTGCAAGTATTGGAGCTGTACTGCATCATTGTGTACTGTATTGCTGCAAGTATTGGAGCTGTACTGTACCATTGTGTACTGTATTGCTGCAAGTATTGGAGCTGTACTGCATCATTGTGTACTGTATTGCTGCAAGTATTGGAGCTGTATTGCAGCATTGTGTACTGTATTGCTGCAAGTATTGGAGCTGTACTGTACCATTGTGTACTGTATTGCTGCTAGTATTGGAGCTGTATTGCATCATTGTGTACTGTATTGCTGCTAGTATTGGAGCTGTATTGCATCATTGTGTACTGTATTGCTGCTAGTATTGGAGCTGTATTGCATCATTGTGTACTGTATTGCTGCAAGTATTGGAGCTGTATTGCATCATTGTGTACTGTATTGCTGCTAGTATTGGAGCTGTACTGCATCATTGTGTACTGTATTGCTGCAAGTATTGGAGCTGTACTGTACCATTGTGTACTGTATTGCTGCTAGTATTGGAGCTGTACTGCATCATTGTGTACTGTATTGCTGCAAGTATTGGAGCTGTACTGTACCATTGTGTACTGTATTGCTGCTAGTATTGGAGCTGTACTGCATCATTGTGTACTGTATTGCTGCAAGTATTGGAGCTGTATTGCATCATTGTGTACTGTATTGCTGCTAGTATTGGAGCTGTACTGCATCATTGTGTACTGTATTGCTGCAAGTATTGGAGCTGTATTGCATCATTGTGTACTGTATTGCTGCAAGTATTGGAGCTGTATTGCATCATTGTGTACTGTATTGCGCAAGTATTGGAGCTGTATTGCATCATTGTGTACTGTATTGCTGCAAGTATTGGAGCTGTATTGCATCATTGTGTACTGTATTGCTGCTAGTATTGGAGCTGTACTGCATCATTGTGTACTGTATTGCTGCAAGTATTGGAGCTGTATTGCATCATTGTGTACTGTATTGCTGCAAGTATTGGAGCTGTACTGCATCATTGTGTACTGTATTGCTGCAAGTATTGGAGCTGTATTGCATCATTGTGTACTGTATTGCTGCAAGTATTGGAGCTGTATTGCATCATTGTGTACTGTATTGCTGCAAGTATTGGAGCTGTATTGCATCATTGTGTACTGTATTGCTGCTAGTATTGGAGCTGTACTGCATCATTGTGTACTGTATTGCTGCTAGTATTGGAGCTGTACTGCATCATTGTGTACTGTATTGCTGCAAGTATTGGAGCTGTATTGCATCATTGTGTACTGTATTGCTGCAAGTATTGGAGCTGTACTGTACCATTGTGTACTGTATTGCTGCAAGTATTGGAGCTGTATTGCATCATTGTGTACTGTATTGCTGCAAGTATTGGAGCTGTATTGCATCATTGTGTACTGTATTGCTGCAAGTATTGGAGCTGTACTGCATCATTGTGTACTGTATTGCTGCAAGTATTGGAGCTGTATTGCATCATTGTGTACTGTATTGCCGCAAGTATTGGAGCTGTATTGCATCATTGTGTACTGTATTGCTGCAAGTATTGGAGCTGTATTGCATCATTGTGTACTGTATTGCTGCTAGTATTGGAGCTGTACTGTACCATTGTGTACTGTATTGCTGCAAGTATTGGAGCTGTACTGCATCATTGTGTACTGTATTGCTGCTAGTATTGGAGCTGTACTGCATCATTGTGTACTGTATTGCTGCAAGTATTGGAGCTGTATTGCATCATTGTGTACTGTATTGCTGCAAGTATTGGAGCTGTACTGCATCATTGTGTACTGTATTGCTGCTAGTATTGGAGCTGTACTGCATCATTGTGTACTGTATTGCTGCAAGTATTGGAGCTGTACTGCATCATTGTGTACTGTATTGCTGCTAGTATTGGAGCTGTATTGCATCATTGTGTACTGTATTGCTGCAAGTATTGGAGCTGTACTGCATCATTGTGTACTGTATTGCTGCTAGTATTGGAGCTGTATTGTACCATTGTGTACTGTATTGCTGCAAGTATTGGAGCTGTATTGCATCATTGTGTACTGTATTGCAGCAAGTATTGGAGCTGTATTGCATCATTGTGTACTGTATTGCTGCAAGTATTACTGCTGACACTAATGCTTTCTGCACCTCGACTATGTACATTTAACATTAATGGAGACTATTTAAGGCATACACCACACATGTATATATAAGGCATACATACAAACAGGAATATAAAAAATAGGCAAAATGCTCCATTGAAAAAAAATGAGTTCAAATTGAGACATTAATAATAAGAAAAATAAACAAATAAAAAGCAAGTTATGTGTGTGTGTGCGTGTGTGTGTGCGTGTGTGTGTGCGTGTGTGTGTGTGTGTGTGTGTGTGTGTGTGTGTGTGTGTAAATTGAGACACTAATAACACACACAAAAACAAAACAAAAAAGTAAGTTGTGTGTGTGTGTGTGTGTGTGTGTGTGTGTGTGTGTGTGTGTGCCCCTTACTTGTGTCGCTCTGTGGCGTCCTTGATCTGAATCTCGTCGAGGAAGGTGAGTGTCTCCACCAGGTCGTTGTGGAAGTAGTGGCCGGGCTGGCTCAGCGTGGCCACCACCTCGCGGGGGTTGGGGCGCGAGGCCGGGGACGCGCCCACCAGCCGCGTGTATGTGGGCACCAGGGACTTGGGGATCTGGGTGCGGAAAGTAAAAAGAAATACATTGATGCAACTTTCTTGACAACATAAGGCATAAGGAAGCCATTTGAATATCAGATGGAAAATGAAATCTGAAAAAAAGACAAGGAGGGGGGTGGGGCGCGGAAAAGAAAATACATGCAGCCAAATTCCCAACATCCGACCTTCAAACATCCGACTTGTCCAAACAACCGACTTTTCTCTTCTATGTCCCAAGTCGGATAAAATATTAAACAATTCCAGACAACCGACCCTCGGTCAGACGTTTGAATTCGGCGGCGGGCGGGAGGCAGGTAGTTCGTGTTTTTCTCACTACCCGCTCGCAGCGCTGGTAGCGGCGTGGCGTTGGCGGGTGTTTTCAGAGTTTATTTACACTTGCTGTTGGCTGCTTCACCACCACATTGTGTCTTGTTTTGGCCACTTATTTTACTTTCTACAGTGAATAATGTCGTCTACAAGTGCTAAACGTAAGCGTGTTGTGTTGAACATTGAACAGAAAGTGAATATTATAAGGAAAGTAGAACAAGGTGTTCCTAGACAAGATATATGTCGGGAATTTAACATCGGCAAGACGACTGTGGTGGACATTTTAAAGTCCAAAGATAACTTGTTTAAGTTTTATGCTGGTACAGAAACGAACAAGTTTTTAACAAAACGGAAAACTCTGAGCACGCCTAAGTTGGCTTTGCTGGACGAAGCAGTGTGGGAATGGTATAAAATGAAGCGTAATGATGGTAAAGGGAAGCCAGTGCACGGCTATATGATCATTGAACAAAGCAAGGAGATGTACAAGAAAATGAAGATACAGGAACCGTGTTATTTCTCAGATGGATGGCTTCGCAATTTCAAGGTTCGTCAGGGCATCAGGAAGCTTACTGTAGCTGGTGAAAAACTCTCAGCTGACTCGGTTGGTGCTGAGGAGTTCATCGATAATTCGATATTAAATTATGTACATCCGAACATCCGACTATTCCAATTATCCGACCTACCTTCGGTCCCCCCAAGGTCGGATAATTAATACTTAGCTGTACTACATACAGGGGGGGGGGAGTAAAATAAAATACATACATACAGGGGGCGAGGAAAAGAAAATACAGGGACTTGGGGATCTGGGGGGACAGGGGGAGGGGGGAATAAAAGAAATACATCAATACAACTTTCTTAACCCCTTCACACCCAGATTTTTCCTTTGTTATAAAAAAAATTGTCTGTTGTTAGCCATAAAATTACGAAAAGTAACTGAATATACCAAATTAGTTAGTCGACAAGGGTACTAAACAGGTCATATCTATAAAATATTGATTATATTCACTCAAAATCGACCCGTCAGGGTGGTTCGGTTGGTAGAGCTACCGGCTCGCGTGTGCAGCGTCCCTGCGCATTCGGTCAGCAGTTCGAGCCCACCAGGTTCGTCCTGGCGTGGTGGCGCTTTGTATAGTCAATAACCTTGTAGTTGGTAGTTGCAAAGTGTCTAGATAGGATCTAAGTATCTTATCACTCAAAATTGTCTAATGGTAGCTAAATTACAATGGAAATTACATTCGGGGCCTCAAGGGGTTAACAATGCAAGGAAGTCATTTAAATATCAGACGGAAAATTAAATATAAATATAAACAGTCTTGATGCATATATGGAATTCTATATATTCTACATAACAAAGGACAAGCCAAGGGAAAAAAAGGAAGAAAAAAAAGTAACAAAAAGCCCACTACAAGCCAGTCCCCATAAAGAAGACAGTAGGATAAAATAGGAAGGGGGGGATGGGCCTATTTAGTTCAGCACGTGTCATGAAACTTCTCCTTAAAAACTTATAAGTCGCAGGAAGGTGGAAAACATAAACAAGAAGACCCAGAGTGGAGTGTTCTAGAGTTCACAAGAAGACCCAGACACAAGAAGACCCAGACACAAGAAGACCCAGACACAAGAAGACCCAGACACAAGAAGACCCAGACACAAGAAGACCCAGACACAAGAAGACCCAGATACAAGAAGACCCAGACACAAGAAGACCCAGACACAAGAAGACCCAGACACAAGAAGACCCAGACACAAGAAGACCCAGACACAAGAAGACCCAGATACAAGAAGACCCAGACACAAGAAGACCCAGACACAAGAAGACCCAGACACAAGAAGACCCAGACACAAGAAGACCCAGACACAAGAAGACCCAGACACAAAAAGACCCAGACACAAGAAGACCCAGACACAAGAAGACCCAGACACAAAAGACCCAGAACAAGAAGACCCAGACACAAGAAGACCCAGACACAAGAAGACCCAGACACAAGAAGACCCAGACACAAGAAGACCCAGACACAAAAAGACCCAGACACAAGAAGACCCAGACACAAGAAGACCCAGACACAAAAAGACCCAGACACAAGAAGACCCAGACACAAGAAGACCCAGACACAAGAAGACCCAGACACAAAAAGACCCAGACACAAGAAGACCCAGACACAAGAAGACCCAGACACAAAAAGACCCAGACACAAGAAGACCCAGACACAAGAAGACCCAGACACAAAAAGACCCAGACACAAAAAGACCCAGATACAAGAAGACCCAGACACAAGAAGACCCAGACACAAAAAGACCCAGACACAAAAAGACCCAGATACAAGAAGACCCAGACACAAGAAGACCCAGACACAGAGATAAGGAAAATGTAGATAAGGTAGTAATGCAAGGATCCGAATAATGGGGTGATTATATATGGGGGGATATGTTATAAGAAAAAAAAAAAAAGAAAAAAAAAAAGAAAAAAAAATAGGTGTATTATAGCTAGGGAAATAGGTAATAGCTAGGAAATTTCGACCCCTAAAAAAAAAAAAAAAAAAAAAAAAAAAAAAAAAAAAAAAAAAAAAAAAAAAAAAAAAAAAAAAAAAAAATCTAGGTGTAGGTATAGCTAGGAGTTTTCGACCCCTAAAAAAAAAAAAAAAAAAAAAAAAGGGAGGTCCGAATAATGTCAAAGTCCGAATAATGAGTGTCCGAATACGAGAGGTTTTACTGTATGTCCTCAATTGTTGCTTACCTTGGATGTGTTTCTGAGGGAGATGGACTGATTGAGGACACCGTTAAAGGTCTCCCACACCAGGCAGCCCAGACCCCACATGTCCACCGCCCTGTGACGAGAGAAGAGTGATGATGATGAGTAAGATGATGAGGAATGATGACATGGAGATGATGAAGTGGGATGAATAGATGGCACGTACTCTGAAGATTGTTATGGTGGGATGAATGAATAAATGTACACTCAACCATTCACCTCTTGAGAAGCATTATACATAACTAAAAAATATGACACAAATTGAAGGATGAGAAGAAGGGATGACACGTACTCTTAAGGTTGTTATGGTGTGATGAAGGGAGGTGATGGTGACGTGTTGTGGTGAGATGAAGTGAGGTGATGGTGACGTGTTATGGTGTGATGAAGGGAGGTGATGGTGACGTGTTATGGTGTGATGAAGGGAGGTGATGGTGACGTGTTGTGGTGAGATGAAGGGATAAATGTACTCTCAGGGTTGTTATGGTGTGATGAAGGGAGGTGATGGTGACGTGTTGTGGTGAGATGAAGGGATAAATGTACTCTCAGGGTTGTTATGGTGTGATGAAGGGAGGTGATGGTGACGTGTTGTGGTCAGATGAAGTGAGGTGATGGTGACGTGTTGTGGTGAGATAAAAGGGAGGTGATGGTGACGTGTTATGGTGTGATGAAGGGAGGTGATGGTGACGTGTTGTGGTGAGATGAAGGGTAAATGTACTCTCAGGGTTGTTATGGTGTGATGAAGGGAGGTGATGGTGACGTGTTGTGGTGAGATGAAGGGTATAAATGTACTCTCAGGGTTGTTATGGTGTGATGAAGGGAGGTGATGGTGACGTGTTGTGGTGAGATGAAGGGAAAAAATGTACTCTCAGGGTTGTTATGGTGTGATGAAAGGTGATGGTGATGTGTTGTGGTGAGATGAAGGGATAAATGTACTCTCAGGGTTGTTATGGTGTGATGAAGGGAGGTGATGGTGATGTGTTGTGGTGAGATGAAGGGATAAATGTACTCTCAGGGTTGTTATGGTGTGATGAAGGGAGGTGATGGTGACGTGTTGTGGTGAGATGAAGGGATAAATGTACTCTCAGGGTTGTTATGGTGTGATGAAGGGAGGTGATGGTGACGTGTTGTGGTGAGATGAAGGGATAAATGTACTCTCATGGTTGTTATGGTGTGATGAAAGGTGATGGTGATGTATTGTGGTGTGATGAAGGGATAAATGTACTCTCAGGGTTGTTATGGTGTGATGAAAGGTGATGGTGATGTATTGTGGTGTGATGAAGGGATAAATGTACTCTCAGGGTTGTTATAGTCCGGCAGCTTAGTGAAATGATGGGGACATGCCGGATAAAAGCACCAAAATTTTTTCAGGCACTCTACAGGCTCCTAGCTATGATTTTGAGAGGGGAGACAAATGATCCCATCACTCAGATGGCTATAAGGAACGCTTTTTTATTATTTTGACATTTCCGCATGTGGAAATTAGGGTAAATGGGTTTTTTAAAAGAATAGTCATAAGGATAATGTTTATTGGATGCAAGTTATCTTATTATTATTATTTAATAACTCCAGAACAAAATATTCCAATATGGCTGTCAAAAAAACATAAATTCAATATTTATTCGACTTTAAACTCCCCTGCGGACATCGCGAAATGCCATGTAGTTTATTAGCAGAACACGAATTAAAACATACTCCTTGCAATTCAAAAATGACAGTGGTTAATCTACTGACGGTGCATTATGAAAAATAAGTATTCATTAAGCTCATTATACAACAATCATGTTCTTCCTGTACAGCTGCAGGAATGCCATGTCTTTGTTAAGCACCAGTATCACAATGCAGGTATGATTCATAATTGTAATTATGTGTCTACTTCTCACATTTGCAGCTGCACAGTTCGGTGCATTTCCAGCTGGCTTTCTTGCATGAACATCTCCCGCCACAACCTGCAGCACTTTTGCAGGCACACTTCACAAGTTCACTTACAGCCTTTGCTGCCGCAGGGTGCGAGCTCCAGACAGGAACCCAGGACTTTGTTTCTGCATCCAGTGTCCAACCCCAGCCTTCAGCAGTTGGTGTCTGTTGTTGGGCCTGGTGACAGGTTGTCCAGATGCCAGCCTGGTACACTGCACGCTTGGTGTGCTGCAGCAGGGCCTGTTGAGTTGGGGGAATGTCTCCATCGTTCTGTTTTTCTGGCAGAACAGTTCCTTTCTTGCTTCATTCACCGACACCAGAGGGCTGGTCTTGTCATATATAACGACTGTGAAACGTTCCAGCATCTGGAACTCCTGGCAATCCACGGTGATTTGTGCATGTGGATGTTCTACGATGAAGTTGAAGGCATCTGTGACTTCGGTATAGGCACCCCATGCTTCCCAAACCGACTTTTTCCCCTTTCCAAAGAAAGAAGAAGTCGTATCACACCCTGTGAAGCTGTGGAACACTGGTAGCGCTGTGGACTTCTCTTTGCCCCGAGTACACAGATGGCATTGATGTGTAGGAAAAGGAAGTTCTTGCCACTGCCGAAGGCGACCCAGATGTCAGCCGATGGATACTTGCTGGCTAGAAAGTGATACTTCCCGATGAGGATGACAAGAACGTCAGTATCCACGGTGCGTACCAAGCATGTGGTGCATCCACTCTCTAGGGCATCTTGTAGATGGACCACAATTCTTGTGTCTGCCTCTTCGTGGTCACATGGCGGCATCGAGTGGTCAGTGCCACTGCAGACTACAGAGGCTCCAGATGTTGCAAAGACCTGCTTTCCGTCTGGGAAGGTAGTGGATACAATCTTCTCTGATAGGAACTGGAAGAGTTCTACCTTGTTTGTGGGGTCACGCAGGAAATCGGGCCAATTGCCGGGACCTTGGTCTGGCCTGCCACTTCCTTCGTACACCTTTCCCCCGTTTCTCTCTGGTTGATTCTTTGATACTGTTGTCCAGGTACCTGTCCCATACCACATCTACTCTCATAGAGGTTTCCAGTTGCCTCATGATGTGGGGAACAAACACTCCACTTGCATAATCTTGATTTCATCAAGATTTTTCTAAGTGAAAATTAGCCGTTATCACAAAAATGGTTCATAGAGGCTTCTGAGTAATTGGATCGTTTGTCTCCCCTCTCAAAATCATAGCTAGGACCCTGTAGAATGCCTTAACAAAATTTGGTGCTTTTATCCGGCATGTCCCCATCCTCTTGAAATCTGGTCCTTAGCGGCCGGACTATTATGGTGTGATGAAGGGAGGTGATGGTGACGTGTTGTGGTCAGATGAAGTGAGGTGATGGTGACGTGTTGTGGTGAGATGAAGTGAGGTGATGGTGACGTGTTATGGTGTGATGAAGGGAGGTGATGGTGATGTGTTGTGGTGAGATGAAGGGATAAATGTACTCTCAGGGTTGTTATGGTGTGATGAAGGGAGGTGATGGTGACGTGTTGTGGTGAGATGAAGGGATAAATGTACTCTCAGGGTTGTTATGGTGTGATGAAAGGTGATGGTGATGTATTGTGGTGTGATGAAGGGATAAATGTACTCTCAGGGTTGTTATGGTGTGATGAAAGGTGATGGTGATGTATTGTGGTGTGATGAAGGGATAAATGTACTCTCAGGTTGTTATGGTGTGATGAAGGGAGGTGATGGTGATGTGTTGTGGTGAGATGAAGGGATAAATGTACTCTCAGGGTTGTTATGGTGTGATGAAGGGAGGTGATGGTGACGTGTTGTGGTGAGATGAAGGGATAAAGTACTCTCAGGGTTGTTATGGTGTGATGAAGGGAGGTGATGGTGATGTGTTATGGTGTGATGAAGGGAGGTGATGGGTGATGTGTTGTGGTGAGATGAAGGGATAAATGTACTCTCAGGGTTGTTATGGTGTGATGAAGGGAGGTGATGGTGATGTGTTATGTGTGATGAAGGGAGGTGATGGTGATGTGTTATGGTGTGATGAAAGGTGATGGTGATGTATTGTGGTGTGATGAAGGGATAAATGTACTCTCAGGGTTGTTATGGTGTGATGAAGGGAGGTGATGGTGACGTGTTGTGGTGTGATGAAGGGATAAATGTACTCTCAGGGTTGTTATGGTGTGATGAAGGGAGGTGATGGTGATGTGTTATGGTGTGATGAAGGGAGGTGATGGTGATGTGTTTGTGGTGAGATGAAGGGATAAATGTACTCTCAGGGTTGTTATGGTGTGATGAAGGGAGGTGATGGTGATGTGTTATGGTGTGATGAAGGGAGGTGATGGTGACGTGTTGTGGTGTGATGAAGGGAGGTGATGGTGACGTGTTGTGGTGAGATGAAGGGATAATGTACTCTCAGGGTTGTTATGGTGTGATGAAGGGAGGTGATGGTGACGTGTTGTGGTGAGATGAAGGGAGGTGATGGTGACGTGTTATGGTGTGATGAAGGGAGGTGATGGTGATGTGTTATGGTGTGATGAAGGGAGGTGATGATGATGTATTGTGGTGAGATGAAGGGATAAATGTACTCTCAGGGTTGTTATGGTGTGATGAAGGGAGGTGATGGATGGTGATGTGTTGTGGTGGGATGAAGGGATAAATGTACTCTCAGGGTTGTTATGGTGAGATGAAGGGAGGTGATGGTGATGTGTTGTGGTGTGATGAAGGAAGGTGATGGTGATGTATTGGGGTGTGATGAAGGGAGGTGATGGTGACGTGCTGTGGTGGAGTTGTAGAAATGTTAAAAAATATTCTGCATAAAAGTAGCTGTTGATATAGGGTAAAAACAAATGATTTCATATCCTGACCACTACACTTGGGTAAACAGAAACACACACACACACACACACACACCAGAAGAAGAGGTAACAGCAGCAAGAAGCGCACATCAATCAAAGGAGAAACTAGATACACATTGATACAGAGACAGGACCACACTAGTATTACCCAGACCCTACAAGTCATAACTAGATCCACACACACACACTGCATACCCTCTCATAACACAATGCATACCATAATATACAGATATACATATAGATACATATAAATACAGAAGATAAAGAAGAAGGATATAGATAGAGACAGGACCACACTAGTATTACCCAGACCCTACAAGTCATAACTAGATCCACACACACTACATACCATTTCACCACACACACTCCATATAAGTACAGAATACATATGAATACAGAAGATAAAAGAAGAATATAGATAGAGACAGGACCACACTAGTATATCCCATAGGGGAGGCGGTAGCAGAGTGGTTAGCGTCTCCGACTGGCGTTCTCGGTGACCCGAGTTCGATCCCCGAAGAAAACCAAAATCTTTCAGCACCGTCGAGTGGCCTAAGAATACCCACATGCCCTGCCCATCAACTCTACCTTCGATTGCGAGTGCATCGGAGGACACAGGGAGGCGGCATGAGCCTCTAATCACAGGCTTCACTACAGGGAGGTCCCGAAGATACGAGCAGTTAGGTTCCACCTGGCATACTCGTAAAGCGAAATCTCGTATAACGAAACACATAACTAATGGTAAAATATAGGTTTGGTTCCAGGACCATCAATTTAGAAAAAGAAAAAAAAAAAACATGTTTTTCAAGCTAAAATAAACTATAGCAAACACAACAAACACACAGCGTCTATATTACCCACACTGTACTACCTATTCTGTAGAAAAAGCATTCTGAAAGAGAAAATAGCACACAAAATAACATAACTGCACATTAATTAAACATAAAACATGCATAACAAGCAAAAAAAGACGTTGTAATGTAGGGGACGCCGCGTTATACAAGATAAGGTAGTGTAGCGGTCCCAAGGTTGGGGCCGCACACCTGCTAATTACCCCTAAAGGTCAGGCCTCGCCATATGCTTAATTACCCTTCAGGTCACGGCTTGCTAGGGGTGACCTGACTGCGGTCCCAAGGTTGGGGCCACACACCTGCTAATTACCCCTAAAGGTCAGGCCGCGCCATATGCTTAATTACCCTTCAGGTCACGGCTTGCTAGGGGTGACCTCACTGGGGTCAACCAAATCCCCCTTTGTCCAGCCTGGGAGTGGTAGGGCGCGCATTTTGAACTTGATAATTTTACTCACCCCAGTTTGAATGTCGTAACATTGAATTTTCGATCTCGTATATTGAAAATAGACCCTAATTTACACATCTCGTATCAACGGATTCTCGTATACCGAATTCTCGTATAACGGGACCTCCCTGTATAAGAATCCTGCCTGTGCCACCACGGGCGAGGACCAACCATCACAGCCCTCAAGTGAACCTCCAGAGCCTACCATCCGAGCCCTGGGTCACCACTACCTACAGGCGCTATAGGCACAAATGTATAAATTATTTTTTTTTTTTTTTAAATATCCCAGACCCTGCAAGTCATAACTAAATCAACACACACTGCATACCATTTTGTCGTGCCTTGCTGCTTGCCTGGATCAAAGCGCTCTGGGGGGTTGTACATGTCCAGCTGCGGCAATGGTTTGGAGGGGGTCACGGACTGGTCAGAGCTGCAGCAGTACTCCACCCCCCCCAGCTTCCACTCCCCCCCCGCCGTGACATAGACACTGCTGGCGCACACGTTGTGGTGGGTGAGACTCCCTTCATTGTTAAGGAAACTGAGCGCCTTCTGTGAATGGGTATAGATGGGTGGGTAGAATAGGGCATGGGGGAGAGTTAATGGTAAGTTTAAGTGTATGAAACTATGAATATGTGGGTATGGGTATAAATGGGTATAAATGGGTATAAATGGGTATAAATGGGTGGGTAGAATATGATTTATGAGATAGTAGTAGTAGTAGTAGTAGAATAATTGTAGTAAATATAGTAGCAGTAGAAATAATTGTAGTAGTATCAAAAATTATGACAATATTACAACAACAATAGTAGTAGTAGTAGTAAGTAGTAGTAGTAGTAGTAGTAGAAGAATTGTAGTAGTAAATAAAGTAGTAGTAGAAATAATTGCAGTAGTATTAAAATTATGATAATACAAAAACAACAGTAGTAGTAGTAGTAGTAATATATGCATTAAAACAGTATAAGGGTAGTTTAAGGTGGTAAGTCTAAGGGTGGGTAGAATAAAGCGATGGGGCAGTGAGTTAATGGTAAGTTTTAAGTGTGTTTGTGGTTGTGTAAGGTAGATGATGGGTACTAAATAGCTCACACACACACACACAAAAAGAAAGAAAGAGAAAAAAGACATATACCCCCAAAAAATAAATAAATAAATACCCACCCACAAAAACACACATAGTCAGTTATACATACGGTGATCTGCAGGAGGCCCCAGGCGATGGCTGAGGTGCGCTGAGCCGGGGTGAGCGTGTCCTCCCGCAGCCAGGTCAGCAGGGGGCTCACGGGCTCCGTCACCAGCTGGACCTGCTTGTCACTCTACAGGGGAGAGAAGGAGGTATGTAGGGCCTTGTGTGGTAATTGTTGGCGAGGGATTGATCCTCTTTGGTTATTGATGCCTAGAGGGCATATGTAGGGGGGAGAAGGAGCTATGTAGGGCCTATGTAGGGGAGAGAAGGGGCTATGTAGGGGGAGAAGGGTCTACGTAGGGGAGAGAAGGTGCTATGTAGGGGAGAGAAGGTGCTATGTAGGGGGGAGAAGGGGCTATGTAGGGGGAGAAGGGGCTATGTAGGGGGGAGAAGGGCCGATGTAGGGTCTATGTAGGGTCTATGTAAGGAGGAGGAATGTGTTGTTATTCTATCTCTTCCTTTTGATGTCTGGTGTTGTGTGAATGATAGGAGAGGGTTTTCATTTCCACTATAGACATATAACAGTGGGATTTCTTTATAGGGACTGACAGCTAGCAGGCTTTTCTTTTCTTTTCTTTTCTACCCTTGGCCACTCCTCTGAGGTAAAAAAAATAAAAATAAAAACCAAAAAAATATCCACGACACTATTATCCTAGAAAAGAAAATAGTCTCCCCTCTTTTCCTCCCTAAACAAAACCTTCCCTCAGTCACCCCTCCTCCTTTGTTACTTTTTTTTCCCCTTGGCCAGTCCTCTGAGATGAAAAAAAAGAAGGAAAAACAGAAGAATAAAGGTATTATCCACCCCCCTAAAAAAATGCCTCCCAGCTCTTTCTCCTCACACTATGCCCCTCCCCCTTCACCCCTACACTAAGTCACCTACACCCCTCCTCCTTCACCCCCACCGCCGCCTCACCTCCTGGCTGTCCACGTAGGTCAGGATGCAGGGGTGGCGCAGGGTCTTGAGCCTCTTGACGGCCGCCTTGGCTGCCTCCAGGTGCCCCGGGCTGAGCTCCTTCCCGCCACACACAAACACGCTCACATCCTCACCATTCTGCTGTGGGTGCAAAGGTTTGGCTGTAGATAGTTTTAAAGGTTAGTTAGTTAGTTAGTCCATGTGTTACGGTACTCTGGTTTTCCATGTTCCTTCCATTGTCATTTGTGTTTCATGCTATGTTAAATTTTAGAAGGTTAATAATTCTCGTGTTTTTTTGTTGTGTTCATTTTAGAAGTTTAATAATTCTTGTGTTTTTTGTTGTGTTAAATTTTGGAAGGTTATTAATTCTTGTGTTTTTTGTTGTGTTAAATTTTGGAAGGTTATTAATTCTTGTGTTTTTTGTTGTGTAAAATTTTGGAAGGTTATTAATTCTTGTGTTTTTTGTTGTTAAATTTTAGAAGGTTAATAATTCTTGTGTTTTTTGTTGTGTTAAATTTTGGAAGGTTATTAATTCTTGTTTTTTTTGTTGTGTTAAATTTTGGAAGGTTATTAATTCTTGTGTTTTTTGTTGTGTTAAATTTTAGAAGGTTAATAATTCTTGTGTTTTTTGTTGTGTTAAATTTTAGAAGGTTAATAATTCTTGTGTTTTTTGTTGTGTTAAATTTTAGAAGGTTAATAATTCTTGTGTTTTTTGTTGTGTTAAATTCTAGAAGTTTAATAATTCTTGTGTTTTTTGTTGTGTTAAATTCTAGAAGGTTAATAATTCTTGTGTTTTTTGTTGTGTTAAATTTTAGAAGTTTAATAATTCTTGTGTTTTTTGTTGTGTTAAATTTTAGAAGTTTAATAATTCTTGTGTTTTTTGTTGTGTTAAATTCTAGAAGCTTAATAATTCTTGTGTTTTTTGTAGTGTTAAATTTTAGAAGGTTAATAATTCTTGTGTTTTTTGTGATGTTAAATTTTAGAAGGTTAATAATTCTTGTGTTTTTTGTTGTGTTAAATTTTAGAAGGTTAATAATTCTTGTGTTTTTTGTGATGTAAAATTTAAGACAGTTAATACTAAGTCCATATGTTACTCTGCTTATCTATGTTCCTTCCCTTCCATTGCCACTTGTGTTTTGTGCTATGTAACATTTCAGAAGGTTAATAATTCTAAGTCAGTGTTATTCTGCGTCTCTATGTTCCTGCCGCCACACACAAACACGCTAACATCCTCACCATTCTGCCGTGGGTGCAAGGATTAGTTTTTAATAAAGGGGTTACTCTATTACTTCTCTGTTATAACTTTACTTCTCTATGTTCCTTCCAATGCTACTCTACTTACCTTACTTTGCTAATATTTAAGAACATAAGAACATAAGAAAGTAAGGAAGCTACAAGAGGCCGTGAGACCTACACGAGGTAGTTCCTGTTACCTAACTCTACCTACATCCACCTCTCTTCCCCATCCATGAATTTATCCAGACTCCTTTTAAAGCCCCCAATAGACTCCGCATTGACCACCTGACGACTTAGTCCACTCCAATCATATTTAGAACATGACTGTCTGGATTAAAGTATTTTTTTACCTTGCTACTGTTTCTATAGGTCAGAACGAGTGTGGAAGTAACAATGAAATGTTGTGCAAACATTATTTTTTTCATAGGTTAGGTTAGTTTGAGGGTTAGGTTAGATTAGGTTAGTTTAATGGTTTGATTAGGTTATTACAGTAAACCCTCTCATATTCGGACTAACTGGGCCAAGGAGTGGTCCGAGTAATGCAAGGATCCGAATAATGGGGGGATATGTATACAAAAAAAAAATACAACAAAATTCTAGGTGTAGATAAATTATATAGCTAAGGAAATTTCGACCCCCTTATAAAAAAATAAAAATAAAAAGTCCGAATAATGTCAAAGTCCGAATAATGAGGGTCCGAATACGAGAGGTTTTACGGTATTTGATATTTCTACAAATGGAGTGTTTTTTCCCATCAAAACGTCTAACAAGTGTATCTACAGGGTGTAACACGAGTTTCTGCAAATATTGATACAGGAGGAAGAGCATGTTATAGAAATTTGTCATCACTTTTTTCGGATTGCAAAAAACACCCTTTTTTGAGGTTTGCACAGGAAAAAACTATCTCTATTAGGGAAAGCATCACATATTAAGTGAAAAAAAATCGAACTTGTCTGAAAATCTTACAACAGTCATGAACTAAATTTTTACCATTTACTTCTCTATGTTCATTCCACTGCCACTTGTGTTTTATGCTATGTTAAATATTAGAAGGTTAATACTAAATCAATGTGTTTCTCGTCTTCTTCTATGTTCCTTCCATTGCTACTATCTGTTTTAAGGTATATCAAATTTTCAGAATGGGACATAATCTTTGGCAAAATTAACCAACAAACTAAACATTTTGGTAAATATTCCTAAGTCAATTTTAAATCTCTAAATTGTTTCCTTGTGTTTTTTCCTTCATGTTTATTATTATTTTTTATTTTTTTATTTATCTGTTTTGAACTATTATTATTTTTCTATCAGAGATGCTTTATTGTGGCTTTACCTCATCCCCCTTAACCCCTTGAGACCCAGATCTTTCCTTTGCTATATAAAATCGTCTGTTGTTAGAAATAAAATTACGAAAAGTGACTGAATATACCAAATTAACTATAGACTATTCACTTAAGCTGGATTCCTGGGCTGGGAGCTGCTCGCTGCCTAGCCGAGTTTGTAAGGACGTCGCTGATTGGCTGATAGACTCGGGCTGGGTGGCGATGGTGGTGGTACTTGCCTGGCCGCAACCCAAAACCCTTGCGTTGCCTCAGAAAAATATTCATATTTCTTGGCTTTACTCACCTCTTACACAAGATAGGCCTATTTTGTTTGCATCAGTGAATCAGGCAGTGATTGTTCAACAACAACACGCCATTCATAACTCAATAGGGTAAAAAATAAAGTCATGACTGACTATCACAAGAGTAGGCGGACTTTTAGGTTTTCAGTGCATTGAAATGTTGTACTCCTACCCGATATTACCAAGCTACCAGATGATATTTATGAATGCTGAGCCTACCATCGTGTTCATAATACTGTTACGAAGTACCTCGTTCACTTGTACCGACGGGCGACGAGGTGCTTCGAGTCTGCATTCGGAGCGTCGCCGGGTGGTGTCGAGGCCACGCCTCGCCCTCTGATTGGTGGGTGTGTTTTCATCAAGACCGGGGTGTGCACCGCCAGTCAGTGAACGTCAGACCTTCACGGGGATAACCTAACACACGTAGCTCGTCTTCACCGGGATTACTGGACAGCTGGACGGCCTAGAAAGTGCCCTGAGGAGCCCCCCCCCCCCCTGACATCCCAGTGACAGCGACTGCACACGGGCGTGCACGGTGTTGAGACAGTGACTCAGTGAACGTTGTGTAGTAGGCGTGCCCGGGGTAGAGATAGTGACTCGTGGGGGTTGGAGTGTGTCCCGCCCCTTCCCCGTGTGAGGGCAAGGGCGGCGCCCCTGAGAGAGACAGTGACTCATTGTGCAATAAAAGGAGCCGTGCACAGCACTAAAGGATTTCCTTTCAGTCCTTCCCGTCCCCTCCATTGCCCCGAGCCGTAAGTGTCGTGACGAAGTGCAGGGTGGTGGATGACCCCCCCCACCCCTGGTTTCGTAACATTGGTGTCAGAAGTGGGATCGTGGGCTTTGGAGAGACGGCGAGGCTGAGGGGAAGGGACTCTGTGACTGAGCATCAGGGCGTCAGGCAAGATGACTGACCCTGCCGCCGCAGTAAGCAGCCCGACCACGCTGGGTGACTTGGTGGAGCTGCTGAAGCAGCAGTTCCAGGTTCAGGCCCAGCAGTTGGGGGCTCAAACGCGACAGGCTCTGGCTGAGGGCCAGCAAGCTCAGGCTGAAGCCATTAGTGAGCTCAAAGACGCGTACCAGAGTGGCCTAGGTGACCTCAGGGAGGAGGCCAGGCAGTTCACCGAGAACAGCTGTCTGAAGGTAAAAAATGAGGTAATGGAGCAGGTGGTCCAGCTGAAAAAGGACATTAAAGACCAGGTGATGAGCCAGCTAGACAATGTGGTTGCTGGACTCAGTGGTGAAGTGTCTAGGTTGGAAGGACGTATAGACGGTGTGCAGCAGGCAGTGGCGCCTGACATAGGAGTCAGGGCTGGTTCTGTGCGGAACAGCTCTCCTTGTGCTGACGACCGCAAAGACGAGGGTGAGGCAGAGGGGCGGACGCCCTGCTCCCACAGAGGAGTATTTGCGGCAGGTAGTTGGAAGGGCAATCCGGGACGTGCCCTGTCTCCCTCAAGTAACCTTCCCTCTACTCCTCCATGCACTCCCCCCATGTCTCCTTCCACGGTTCCACACCGGGAGAGTGCAGGTCGCCGCAAGCCCCAGGACTTTGACGGACGAGTGTCCTTGGAGGCTTACCTCGCCCAGTTTGAGCTGCTGGCCGAGGCTCAAGGCTGGAGTTCGTGGGTGAGGGCTGTACAGCTCGCATCAAGCCTGAAGGGTCCCGCCGTGGAAGTGTTAAGCCTACTTACACCTGTCCAGCGCTCTTCCTACACTAGTATCGTGGCGGTGCTGGAGCGACGTTACGGCCATAAACACCAAGCAGAGGCGTTTCGGGCCCGGTTCCGGGCCAGGATTAGGGCCCGGGGCGAGACACTGCAGCAGCTAGCCCAGGATGTGGAGCACCTAGCCAGGAAGGCCTACCCGGGGGCCACTGAGGACCTCCTTACCGTTTTGTTACGGGACCAGTTTGTGGACGCACTGGACGACCAACAGCTGAAAGTTTACGTGATGCAAGCTCACGTGGGCGACCTTCAGGAGGCGTTGGCTCGGGCCTTAGAGTTCTTGTCTTTTGTCCAATCAAGCCCCGCGAGGCCCAGGCTCGACCAAGTGAGGAGGGACTTCCGGGCCCGGAGGAGCCAGGTGAGGTCCCGAGTGGAGGAGGGCGCCACAGGGAGTTTCCCCGGAGAGTGCTGGAGTTGCCGTCGTATGGGACACATGCGGAGAAATTGCCCCGATGCCAACAGCTCGTCAGCTCAACAGCCCGTCAGCTCAACAGCAACAACAGGCTAGCGAGCACCAGAGTGGATGTAGGGAGTGTGGCCAGACGGGCCACCTCGCCAGCGCTTGCCCACGGGCCGAACAGGAAGACACCTCTTCTTCACCGGGAAACGCGGGACGGCTGGGCGGCAGGGGCCGGCGCCAGCCATCCCCATTCAGGTCCCACTCGCGCTAAGATGCCGCACCACAGCCTCCCACACCGTGCAGGTCGAAGGAGCCGTTAATGGTGTGCCCTGTCGGCTGACGGTGGATACGGGGGCGGAGCGCACGTTCGTCCGGTCGGACGTGGTAGCGACACCGAACCCCCCTGTGGCGGTACAGCGCCTGTGTGGCGTTACCGGCCACTGTGCCGAGCTGCGAGGACCAGTGGAGGCCCGGATCACCGTCGGAGAGGAGGTGGAGCAGCTGCCCGTATACGTGGCGAGCATTCAGGACTCCTGTCTCCTGGGCCTGGACTACCTCAAAAGGAGCCGAGCACTGGTAGACTTTGGGAACATGACCATGAGGGTCAGAGACGTCGTAGTGCCCCTGCTCGAGTTGAGCGGTCCCGCCCAGGTGGTGGTGGCGAGGGCAGTGAGTATCCCGCCGAGGTCGGAGACTCTTGTGAGGTGCAGGCTGAGTCGGAGGATGGCGAGCGAGCTTGGCTTGGTAGAGCCGTCGCCCGCCGGACAGCTGCAGGACGGCCTGGTGGTCGGCAGGACGTTGGTGCAGCAAGATAAGGACGAGGTTAATGTGCTGGTGGCTAACGTCTCGGATAGGGAATACCGTATCCCGTTAGGGGCAGCATTGGGAACGTGCGAAGAGGTAGAGCGAGCGCGGAAGACTGCAGACGCTAGGCCCGCGGCTAGGGTCGCTAGCGGTGGCGTGCCCAAGCACCTCAAGGAGCTGCTTGGGAGAAGCTCTGAATGTCTAGACCCGAGGCAGGCCACCCAGCTGAGGGAGCTGCTAGTCTCCTATGCTGACGTATTTTCTATGGGGGACCGGGACCTCGGACGGTCCGACCTGGCCAGACACCGCATAGACACCGGCAACAGTCGTCCTATCAAGCACCCACCTCGGAGGATTGCCCCTGCCCGTCGCGTGGAGGTGGAGAAGGCAGTAGGGGAGCTCATCGAACAGGGAGTAGTAGAGCGGTCAAGCAGCCCGTGGTCGTCGGCGGTAGTCCTTGTGAGGAAGAAGGACGGCACGACGAGGTGCTGCGTGGACTACCGTGCCCTAAACGACGTCACGGTGAAGGACTCTTACCCTCTGCCTCGAATTGATGACACCCTGGACGCGCTGGTAGGGGCCAGATGGTTCTCTACCCTGGACCTGAAGTCAGGGTATCACCAGGTGGAAATGGATGAGGAGGATAAGGCTAAGACCGCGTTCTCCACAGGTCAGGGCCTGTGGCAGTTCCGGGTGATGCCGTTCGGCCTGTGCAACGCCCCTGCGACCTTCGAGCGGCTGATGGAGAGGGTGCTGGATGGGCTCCAATGGAAGACTTCACTGGTGTACATAGACGACGCGGTCATGTACGGGGCCACGTTCAAGGAGGAGTTGGAGCGGCTGGAAGCAGTGTTCCTGCGATTCAGAGAGGCCAACCTGAAGCTCAGCCCCAAGAAGTGCCTGCTCTTCCAGCGGGAGGTACCGTTTCTGGGGCACATTGTCGGCCAGGATGGAGTCCGAACGGACCCTCGGAAGGTAGCAGCTGTGAGGGAATGGCCGATGCCAAGGACAGTGAAGGAAGTACGGAGTTTTCTGGGGCTCTGCACGTACTACAGGCGCTTCGTGCAGGGTTTCGCCAGTACTGCCACTCCCCTGCACCAGCTTACGCGAAAGGGGACTGTGTTCCGCTGGACCCCGGAGTGTCAGACCGCCTTCGAGGGACTAAAAGTGGCCCTGACGGACGCTCCCGTGCTGCCGTACCCGGATCCACTCCTTCCCTACGTTTAGGACTGCGATGCTAGCGCAGAGGGGATTGGTGCTGTGCTCTCCCAGGAGAAGGAGGGACGAGAGCAAGTGGTGGCGTACTACAGCCAGAAATTCAGCTCACCCGAGCGCAACTACTGCGTCACAAGGAAGGAGCTGCTGGCTGTAGTGAGGAGCTTGGACCACTTTCACCCCTACCTCTATGGTGCTTTGTTCACCGTGAGAACGGACCACGCAGCCCTGCAGTGGTTGAAAACGCTGAAGAATCCGGAGGGTCAGCTGGCGCGGTGGCTCGGGAAGCTGGAGCAACACAACTACCACGTGGTACACCGCCCGGGGAAGGTACACAACAACGCTGACAGCCTCAGCCGACGCCCGTGTGAGCCAGCCTGCCGTCACTGTAGCAGTAAGGAGCCAGTGGAATGCCGGAGGACAGCAGTGATGTTGACCCCATCCGACAGTGATGGGCAGTGGCAGGAAGCCCAACGAGCAGACCCGAATATTGGCCCAGTCGTGAGGATGCTAGAGACAAGCGCGGCCAGACCACAACGGGAGGAGGTAGAAGCACGGAGCCCCACCACGAAGCACTACTGGGAGCAGTGGGACACCCTTGCTCTGGGCAGAGGAGGGGTGCTGCTTAAGCGTTGGCTGCTGCCTGACGGGCGAGTACGGTTCTGGCAGACTCTCGTCCCGAAGGTCATGAGGGCGAGGCTGATGCGGGAGGCCCACGATAACATCACGAGTGGACACCTGGGCGTGAAGAAGACGCTCGGCAGGCTGCGGCAGCGGTTTTATTGGGTAGGGCTACGCCAGGACGTTGAGGAGTGGTGTCGGGCTTGCGACACCTGCAGCGCCAAGAAGGGTCCCGGACGCAGAGCAAGGGCCCCGCTGCAATTGTACCAGGTGGGGGCTCCCATGGAGCGGGTGGCCGTCGACATCGCTGGACCACTCCCGGCCACAGCTGCGGGCAACCGTTATATCTGCGTGGCTATGGACTACTTTACGAAGTGGCCTGAAGCGTACGCCCTGCCCAACCACGAAGCCACCACCGTTGCCCAGGTGCTGGTCGAGCAGTTTTTCGCGAGGTTCGGCGTCCCGGGTGAGCTCCATTCTGACCAGGGCCGCGAGTTTGAGGCGAAAGTCTTCCAAGAGTGCTGCAAGCTTTTGGGAACAAGAAAAACTAGGACCACACCTATGCGGCCGCAATCGGACGGTATGGTAGAGCGGTTCAACCGCACTCTCGCTCAAGAGCTTGCAAAGTACTGCAGAGATGGCCAGACTGAGTGGGACAGTAAGTTGCCACTGCTGCTGATGGCCTACCGCTCAGCAGAGCACGAGGCCACCGATTACACGCCTGCCCGCCTGATGCTGGGGCGAGAGATACGCCTCCCTGTGGACCTGGTCACTGGCCGTCCGCCGGACGAGGAGTTACCCACTGTGGGAACTCGGTACGCCGCGGCCTTGCAGGAACGGCTAGCGGAAACGCACCACCAGGTGAGAGACAACCTGCGCTTCGCCGCGGAGGCGATGAGGCGTCACTATGACCGCGGTGTCCGAGTCACTGTTTACGAAGAGGATGACCAGGTGTGGCTGCACAACCCCCGGAGGAGGAAAGGTCTCTCGCCCAAGCTCCAAAGTCCGTGGGAGGGCCCATACACCGTCGTCGAGCGTGTCTCCGAGGTGACGTACCGGATTCGTCATGGGACGCATGGCCGGCCCAAGGTGGTGCACGTGGACCGATTGTGGCGGTACCATGGCCCAGGGCAATACACTTGGGGCCCAGAGCAGGAGGCTGACGACACCCCGTCAGTGCCCGGGGATGACGACGACCCCGACCCTGAAGCTGTGGATTCAGGGGATCAAACACCGGGGATGGACTGCGATGCTGATGCTGATGGAGAGATGCTACCACCTGCGGAGGACGACCTCATGGAAACTGGGGCGACTGAGGTTTCGGGAGGCTTGAGCTCGCCTGTCGATGGGAGGTCCTCGCCGCGGCCCCAGAGGAACAGGAGGATGCCTCGGAGATACGACGACTTTCTCCTTGAGGAAGAGGAGCCGGCATCGGGTTGAGGGTAGTTTGGGCATGATGTTGGCGTGGCGAGGTCGCCACTTCTCTCACGGGAGGGAGCAGTGTTACGAAGTACCTCGTTCACTTGTACCGACGGGCGACGAGGTGCTTCGAGTCTGCATTCGGAGCGTCGCCGGGTGGTGTCGAGGCCACGCCTCGCCCTCTGATTGGTGGGTGTGTTTTCATCAAGACCGGGGTGTGCACCGCCAGTCAGTGAACGTCAGACCTTCACGGGGTTAACCTAACACACGTAGCTCGTCTTCACCGGGATTACTGGACAGCTGGACGGCCTAGAAAGTGCCCTGAGGAGCCCCCCCCCCCCCCTGACATCCCAGTGACAGCGACTGCACACGGGCGTGCACGGTGTTGAGACAGTGACTCAGTGAACGTTGTGTAGTAGGCGTGCCCGGGGTAGAGATAGTGACTCGTGGGGGTTGGAGTGTGTCCCGCCCCTTCCCCGTGTGAGGGCAAGGGCGGCGCCCCTGAGAGAGACAGTGACTCATTGTGCAATAAAAGGAGCCGTGCACAGCACTAAAGGATTTCCTTTCAGTCCTTCCCGTCCCCTCCATTGCCCCGAGCCGTAAGTGTCGTGACGAAGTGCAGGGTGGTGGATGACCCCCCCCACCCCTGGTTTCGTAACAATACATTGCTGCATATCATGAGCATAAAAACATTACACTAAGACTACACTAATATTAAGATAATTGAAGGAAAGTGTATAAACATTTTTTCTTGCTTATTTTGCTTCAACTCGCTGTAACTCCATAAGTTTTGGTCGCATTCAATTTTCAAGAATTGTTTCAAAATCCTTATACTTTTCTGCTTCCTGTGGTATGTAGCACGTACCAATAAGGAAAAGAGTAGGTGGTCAAAATGGCTAAGAAAGTTACTGTTTCAAACTGGTGCCATGACGGGTGGAGCCTCTGATAGCTCCCTAGAACAGTCTCTCTTGTATAGGGAGCAATGCTCACCCGTCACTGTGCCAGTTTGCAGTAGTAGTTTAACTTTCTTAGCCATTTTGACCACCTACTCTTTTCCTTATTGGTACGTGCTACATACCACAGGAAGCGGAAAAGTATAAGGATTTTGAAACAGTTCTTGAAAATTGAATGCGACCAAAACTTATGGAGTTACAGCGAGTTGAAGCAAAATAAGCAAGAAAAAATGTTTATACACTCTTTTACTTTCCTTCAATTATCTTAATATTAGTGTAGTCTTAGTGTAATGTTTTTATGCTCATGATATGCAGCAATGTATTATGAACACGATGGTATGCTCAGCTTTCATAAATATTATCTGGTAGCTTGGTTATATCGGGTAGGAGTACAACATTTCAATGCACTGAAAACCTAAAAGTCCGCCTACTCTTGTGATAGTCAGTCATGACTTATTTTTTACCTATTGAGTTATGAATGGCGTGTTGCGTTTGAACAATCACTGCCTGATTCACTGATGCAAACAAATAGGCCTATCTTGTGTAAGAGGTAAGTAAAGCCAAGAAATATGAATTTTTCTGAGGCAAGAAAGGGTTTTGGTTGCGCGAGCAAGTACACAATGCACCAGCGAGTTATCAGCCTCCGACGTCCTTACAAACTCGGCTAGGCAGGAGCAGCTCCCAAGAATCCACTTAAGTGACTAGCTATAGTGGCAAGGATACAACGTCTATCTCTAAATATTGCATTCACTAAATCGTCTAATGGTTGCCAAATTACTATGGAAATTACGTTCTGGGTCTCAAGGTGTTAACAAGACTGGGAGATAGTGGAAATGTGGGGTTATGGGCAACTGAAAAGTAAAAAAAAAAGTATATTTTTATTAAGAATGAATGCAAAAATATCGTGTATTTTAAAACCACAGATCGTGAATTGTTAGTAACTGCACTAACCTATACTCTCAAACATATGCACTAACACCTGACTAAGTTATCAACACATATACTGCACTAACACTAATACGTACTAACACATAATGCACTAACACCTAATACACATCAAACACATACTGACTAATACCTAATACAGTACAACACATACTGCACTAACACCTACAAATCTCAACACATAACTGCACTAACACCTACATACACTACTCAACACATAACTGCACAAACACCTACATACAGTACTCAACACATAACTGCCTAACACCTACATACAATACTCAACACATAACTGCACTAACACCTACATACACTACTCAACACATAACTGCACTAACACCTACATACAGTACTCAACACATAACTGCACTAACACCTACATACAGTACTCAACACATAACTGCACTAACACCTACATACAGTACTCAACACATAACTGCACTAACACCTACATACACTACTCAACACATAACTGCACTAACACCTACATACAGTACTCAACACATAACTGCACTAACACCTACATACAGTACTCAACACATAACGCACTAACACCTACATACAGTACTCAACACATAACTGCACTAACACCTACATACAGTACTCAACACATAACTGCACTAACACCTACATACACTACTCAACACATAACTGCACTACACCTACATACAGTACTCAACACATAACTGCACTAACCTACATACAGTACTCAACACATAACTGCACTAACACCTACATACAGTACTCAACACATAACTGCACTAACACCTACATACAGTACTCAACACATAACTGCACTAACACCTACGTACATATCAACACATAACTGCACTAACACCTACATACAATACTAACCATAACTGCACTAACACCTACATACACTACTCAACACATAACTGCACTAACACCTACATACAGTACTCAACACATAACTGCACTAACACCTACATACACTACTCAACACATAACTGCACTAACACCTACATACAGTACTCAACACATAACTGCACTAACACCTACATACAGTACTCAACACATAACTGCACTAACACCTACGTACAATACTCAACACATAACTGCACTAACACCTACATACAGTACTCAACACATAACTGCACTAACACCTACATACAGTACTCAACACATAACTGCACTAACACCTACATACAGTACTCAACACATAACTGCACTAACACCTACATACACTACTCAACACATAACTGCACTAACACCTACTACAGTACTCAACACATAACTGCACTAACACACCTACATACAGTACTCAACACATAACTGCACTAACACCTACATACATACTCAACACATAACTGCACTAACACCTACATACAGTACTCAACACATAACTGCACTAACACCTACTACAGTACTCAACACATAACTGCACTAATACCTACATACAGTACTCAACACATAACTGCACTAACACCTACATACACTACTCAACACATAACTGCACTAACACCTACATACAGTACTCAACACATAACTGCACTAACACCTACATACACTACTCAACACATAACTGCACTAACACCTACATACACTACTCAACACATAACTGCACTAACACCTACATACAGTACTCAACACATAACTGCACTAACACCTACATACACTACTCAACACATAACTGCACTAACACCTACGTACACTACTCAACACATAACTGCACTTACACCTACATACAGTACTCAACACATAACTGCACTAACACCTACATACAATACTCAACACATAACTGCACTAATACCTACATACACTACTCAACACATAACTGCACTTACACCTACATACAGTACTCAACACATAACTGCACTAACACCTACATACAGTACTCAACACATAACTGCACTAACACCTACATACAGTACTCAACACATAACTGCACTAACACCTACATACAATACTCAACACATAACTGCACTAACACCTACATACAGTACTCAACACATAACTGCACTAACACCTACATACAGTACTCAACACATAACTGCACTAACACCTACATACATACTCAACACATAACTGCACTAACACCCTACATACATACTCAACACATAACTGCACTAACACCTACATACACTACTCAACACATAACTGCACTAACACCTACATACAGTACTCAACACATAACTGCACTAACACCTACATACATACTCAACACATAACTGCACTTACACCTACATACAGTACTCAACACATAACTGCACTAACACCTACATACACTACTCAACACATAACTGCACTAACACCTACATACAGTACTCAACACATAACTGCACTAACACCTACATACAGTACTCAACACATAACTGCACTAACACCTACATACAGTACTCAACACATAACTGCACTAACACCTACATACAGTACTCAACACATAACTGCACTAACACCTACATACAGTACTCAACACATAACTGCACTAACACCTACATACAGTACTCAACACATAACTGCACTAACACCTACGTACAATACTCAACACATAAAAAATACATCGACATAATACTTTAGCCTCCCTCTGCAAAGGTGATAAAATAAGTAAGTAATCCTTCTTGTTATGGCATACAAGTATGAATATGTGGCTAGATAAGTACCGTAGATAACACTTTAGCCGCCACCTGCAATAATGTCGGCAGCCGCCAAATATTACGAATTATAGCATCACTATTCACTACTGCTGTGTATGTGCCACTGAAGATGATACACAGTAGTTTATATCATGACTGTATAATCTACCCTGTTTCAGCGGTGTTTTATGCTTTGTATCTGCAAGTATATAGTGCTGACCGGGGTAATTTGGTCCTGGTTTTGACAAACTTTGATCTAGTTTCCATATCTATTGAAATAAACAAACAAAAAGTTAATACAATCATAGGAGGGTCACTACCTATATGTCATTAAAGTTTGAACAAATTTCCATTATAGCTCTGTTATCAATACACTGCGAAGTGCCGACCGCATTGTTACACTAAATGGGGTAAATCGGACCTAACTCTGGGGTAAATTGGTCATATATATATATATATATATATATATATATATATATATATATATATATATATATATATATATAAAAAAATATTAAAAAAAAATTTGACAAACCTCCAAAAACTTAAACAACATGTCATGCCATGCCCATGGACACTATCAAACATTATGTGAGCTGTTCTTCACATTCTCTGGTTAGGCGGAAAAGATGACCAACACGCACACGTTTGGGTTCCAGTCTTTGAGTTGCTAGTCTTTCTTCTTTTTCTAGGTCTATGTTAGTTTTTCTTTTATAATTTCTAAGCATTGTTACTTAATTTAGTAATACTTTACACTAGGGCCAGAATTCCCTACACAATTGGGAGTATGGTTTCTGTTTACCTTATTGGATTCTAGGAAACATTCTCTCTATGAGCTTCCGTCACAAAGCCCTTCTTTCGGAGATATAAGATGTTTTTAATAGGAAGGAGATCCGAGTGTATAGGAGATATGAAAATTAAACTAACCTAACCCCACCTTTTGACTCACTAACCTAACCTATCACACGCTTTAACCTCCAAACTAATGTCAAATCTTCATTAAAAAAGTGTCCGCGGCAAGGGAAGAACAGAGGCGATGCAGGTCACAAGAGGAAGAAGAGTCAGGCGCACGTAAACACTTGGCTCTCGCCTCCCTATGAACATGTCATTATCTTCGAAAGTAATGATTTGCGACGGAAACTCATAGAGAAAATGTTTCCTAGAATTAAATAAAGTAAACAGAACCACACTCCCAATTGTGTAGGGAATTTCGGTCCTAATGTAAAATAATACCGTTAGGTTACGTAATCAATGCCCATGTTAGGTTAGTTAACTAGCAGGGAGGTATGGGTGGGCATAGCCCCCCAGTTATGTCAGGAGAGTATTGGTTTATAGGAAGTATTGGTTGAAACTGCACATTTACCGTATCCATTAAGGTAAACAGAAATCATTCTCCCAATTGTGTAGAGAATTCTGGTCCTTAAGTAAAAATTTACCCTTAATTTATATACCAGCACCCTTATACTAATTCCATATTAGCATGCAACAATCTGAAACAAAAGAAACAAGTGCAAATAAGCAGTTAATCCTCACCGTGATATGCCGTGAGGGGTACATTACACTGGGTCCAATTTACCCCGCGAGTGTTTTTGTCACCGGGGTAAATATGGACCCAAACTGAGCATTGATCATACGAAAATGAGACAAGACAGAGCATTTTTTATATGTTCATGTTAAAGTAGAGGAAAAACACTCTACATACGCTTATTTACAAGAATGTACTCCGTCTCGTATTTGAATCCCATGAAAGTTTGCCAAATCAGCTGATTTTGTAAACAAACTTTGCCGCAACTTTTTTTTGCTGTCATTTTACTCATTTTCTATTTTGGTTTCTGGGTTCAGTTATACATCGATATTTATATTCATATTAATACTAGAAATGTTAAAATGGTTGTTTTACTACATGGGATATTCAAACCTGTTACACTCTTATTTATATTGAAACAAACACCAAAGCAAAAATGGCGGTCCGAATAAAACCGGTCCGTTGGAAGGACCAAATTACCCCGGTCGGCACTACGGTTTCAAATTTTACTACTCGTTTTTTTTTCGCGCGACGACGACGGCGGGAGGACACTCAGAACATAAACACTAGATGGCGAACTTAGTGTAGCCGTAGTGAAGTGTAGTTAATTGCTATTAACATTTATAGGTTGTGCTGACATCAGAGATTAACTAGCACGCTTCATTTGTTCGGAAGGACAAATCAAAAGAGACGTCATCAACGAACAGTTTAAAATATAAATATACCCTTTATAGACCCTTCTAATCCCACCCTCCAGCCCGTTGTGGAACTCCGTTCCGGAAAATAATCTCCGTTCCGGACCGTTCCGATTATCGTATGGACCGTTACCAACGTCACCACTCGGTTTTATTTTTGTAATTTGTTCATTTATAGCCCTAATATGACACAGATGAAGACACAAAATGACACACTCTCCAGATAGCCCCGTCTAACTTTCCTGAAATCATGGATGTAGAAATGTAAGTACTAACGCCACCACACGTCTGTAAATAGAAAAAAACCTTTGTCCTGACGACTTTAGTGTTATCTACGGTAAGTAACTAAGCAAGTAAGTATGTGAGTAAGTTAAGTAGATAAGTACGAATATGTGGCTAGATAAGTACGTATGTCAGTAAGCAAGTGAGTAAGTATGTAGGTAAGTGGGTAAGTAAGACTGAACTCGTCACAGTTGAGTAGGCAAGAAATCAAGACAAAACCCTAGAACAATTACCTTTTTCTTTCCTTTCTGCACCCTCCAGATACTCCTGTTGTCCTCATGGCCCACGTGCTCCCCCAGCTCGTAGGGGAAGCCGCTGGTGGAGTCCCGGGAGAAGATGGACCACATTCTACAGTGCCTTGACTGGGCAGGCCACGGGGCGGGGAGGCAATGTTGTTGTGTGCGTGTCAAAGCTCAGGGCTGCGGCACTCTTGCTAACGGGCTCACTATGCACGGTTTGGTCTCGGTCCTGGTCTTTGGTCTTGTTTTGGAGGAGGTTTTGGTTAGGATAGGGAGATGGAAGGGTTTATATTACACTTTATCGTTCTATGTAACTTATTCATTAATTCAAGTTGGTCTATTTTCTCTCTCTCTCTCTCTCTCTCTCTCTCTCTCTCTCTCTCTCTCTCTCTCTCTCTCTCTCTCTCTCTCTCTCTTCCTCTCTCCTCTCTCTCTCTCTCTCTCTCTCTCTCTCTCTCTCTCTCTCTCTCTCTCTCTCTTCTCTCTCTCTCTCTCTCTCTCTCTCTCTCTCTCTCTCTCTCTCTCTCTCTCTCTCTCTCTCTCTCTCTCTCTCTCTCTCATATAAGTCTTTAAGGAGGTCTAAAAGAGTATGGTCATCTTCTCTCCTCTTCCTCAGTGGCGTCACCAGGAAAAAAAATTTGGGGGGGCTTTAGCCCCGGGGTGGTGATGGGCTATCCAGCTGGGGGGTCGGGGGGTAATTTTGAAAATTAATCAGTTCCAGGGTAATTTTGAGGCCCAAAAAAGAGAAGAAAGTGGAATTAAGCTTTAATTACATGACACATAAATTAATAGAGTTATACCATGCATCATACCATATTAACAAAATTTGATAATTTGAAGAAAAATTTTATTCTGTTTATACAAAATAATAAAATTGCCATTTTTCTCTCTCCACTAACAAACACAAAGGAATTGCACAATGTATGTTTTTGGTTTGTTTCTCAGTAAGGTTTTATCTTGATAATGAAAAAAAAAATATATATATATAAACTTACAATATATTCAAGGTATTTCCCTTATTGCACAAAAACAGGTACAGGGAGGTCCCGAAGATATGAGCAGTTAGGTTCCAACTGGCACACTCGTAAAGCGAAATCTCGTATAACGAAACACATAACTAATGGTAAAATATAGGTTTGGTTCCAGGACCATCAATTAAAAAAAAAACAAGAAAAAAAACTTGTTTTTCAAGCTAAAATAAACTATAGCAAACACAACAAACACACAGCGTCTATATTACCCACACTGTACTACCTATTCTGTAGAAAAAGCATTCTGAAAGAGAAAATAGCACACAAAATAACATAACTGCACATTAATTAAACATAAAACATGCATAACAAGCAAAAAAGACGTTGTACTGTAGGGGACTCCGCGTGATACAAAAGAGGGTAGTGTAGAGGTCCTAAGATTGGGCCAGCACACCTGGCTAATTACCCCTAAGGATCAGGCCGCGCCATTTGCTTAATTACCCTTCAGGTCGTTGACTGCGGTCCCAAGGTTGGAGCCGCACACCTGGCTAATTACCCCTAAGGATCAGGCCGCGTCATATGCTTAATTACCCTTCAGGTCACTGACTGCGGTCCCAAGGTTGGAGCCGCACACCTGGCTAATTACCACTAAATGTCAGGCCGCGCCATATGCTTAATTACCCTTCAGGTCACGGCTTGCTATAGTCCTTAGAGCCAAACTCTCCTCCCCCGAGGAGGAGCATGCCAGGCCAGCTTCGCTATGGTCTCTTATTGGTTGAAAAAATTCAGTGGAAATCGGGCATCCTACAGTCCTTCGTTATTTCTTTAAAAACACACCATATATTTGCTTTGAGTGCATGAAAGTCCTCGATTCACCATCGTTAGTAAATGTGTTATCACATGGACACAAAAGTAAGCCAGATACTCTTCATGAAGACGAGATATTGAGAGGGAAATATAAAGATTCGTTAAATTCTGAGTGAGGGAGGAGGTGAAGACAGTCAACTGAGGGCGCCTGTCACCTTTTAGAGGTGAAACAAGTAAACCCTTAACCTGACCTGTCCCCCCAGCGCTAATGACCTCCCGCCTCAGGCTCCCTACCCGGCCATGCCTTGAGGCGATATAGCAGGTCACCACATCGGAATAGACGTGAGAGAGAGAGAGAGAGAGAGAGAGAGAGAGAGAGAGAGAGAGAGAGAGAGAGAGAGAGAGAGAGAGAGAGAGAGAGAGAGAGAGAGAGAGAGAGAGAGAGAGAGAGAGAGAGAGAGAGAGAGAGAGAGAGAGAGAGAGAGAGAGAGAGAGAGAGAGAGAGAGAGAGAGAGAGAGAGAGAGAGAGAGAGAGAGAGAGAGAGAGAGAGAGAGAGAGAGAGAGAGATAATTGATAATTGATAATTTTTTTTATTGGCCTTAATATTATACAAGTTATTATACATGTAGAGAAAATGTCAGAGCCCTTGTCCATTGAGTCGTAACTCTTTTATGGACTTTATGCTAAAATAAGAGGTCAGCAGATGTAGCGTGTAGGACGGCCTAATGCTAATTTACATATGAAAAACTAAATTAAATAAAAAAAAAATTTATTCCCTACTGAATATACTACTTAATTTTATCAATTAAATAAAATAAATTTAATAAGTATATTAAAGAATATACACAAACAAGCATTCATACCATAACAGTACACATACATAATAGTACTGTTAAAGAGATCAATGATAATTATCACATTAATTATACAAATCACAATTATAATAATAATAAATTAATTTTAATAGTTACTTTTCAACTTTTCTTTTATTTGCAGTTTAAATGGATTTAATTCTTTATTCCTTACATCATCTGGAAGTTTGTTCCACAGTTTAGTTCCCCGAGTGAGAACACTTTGTTGAGCATGGGAAGTTCTACACAATGGAGAGAGAGAGGAGAGAGAGAGAGAGAGAGAGAGAGAGAGAGAGAGAGAGAGAGAGAGAGAGAGAGAGAGAGAGAGAGAGAGAGAGAGAGAGAGAGAGAGAGAGAGAGAGGAGAGAGAGAGAGAGAGAGAGAGAGAGAGAGAGAGAGAGAGAGAGAGAGAGAGAGAGAGGAGAGAGAGAGAGAGAGAGAGAGAGAGAGAGAGAGAGAGAGAGAGAGAAAAAAAAATACAACAATGATTCAATAATTTTTCTCCTTCCTCCTCTTCCTGATGTCATAATTGCATCATAAGCTTTAAAAATGACTAATAATTAGGGAAGCAAGGTCATTAAGTAGATATAAAAAAAAAAAAAATCTGTTATTTATATAACTGTGTGTGTGTGTGTGTGTGTGTGTGTGTGTGTGTGTGCGCGCGCGTGCGTGCGTGCCTGTGTGTGTGTGTGTGTGTGTGTGTGTGTGTGTGTGTGTGTGATGAGAGAGAGAGAGAGAGAGAGAGAGAGAGAGAGAGAGAGAGAGAGAGAGAGAGAGAGAGAGAGAGAGAGAGAGAGAGAGACACGTGAGTCAAGATCCTAAGGGATTAACAGGGGCATGTGGGAGGTAATTAGAGAGAACTGCAACTCCGAAATGCCAGGGGTCGCTGGCAGTTTTAACTCACAATCTGGTGAAAAGTTGGTCAACTTGAAAGAAAAATATGGGCTTATTCCACTGCACTTAAAACACACAAGTATAATATTAAGAACGATTTTCTTCTATATGTATATTGTATAGAAGCCTGATTCTGTAAAACATTGTATATAACCAAATAACCAAGTAGGTTATAGTTGAGGAGGCGAGGTAAATGCTACTCTATGATATTATATAGTCAATAACGAATGTTTAGAAGTTATCTATATCTAGGCAGTCATATTTTCCTGTTATTATTGTGTATCAATCAGATAGAAAGCCTGGAAGTGCAATGAGTCGACGCGTGAAGTGGCAATGTTTTGATTCAATCGGCCCGCCACAATCTCCCCGCCCACCACTCCCCGCCGCGGCGTGTCGCCTCCACAATTATAACCTACATTGTCGCAGCAACAAGCCGATTTCGGCATTCTTTATTCTTCGTTTTTCCAAGGCATTGCTTATTGTATTTTGACAAGCGTTTGCCAGACGCAGCAGTACTGTCTTAGAAAACAGTGTGAACATCGCCCAAATTTTACATGCCACAATATACATGTAAAAAATATATTAAGCTTTGCTACTCGAGGCGAGTAATTTGCATTAAATTGCTATTATAGAACGTTTCATCGTAATGCATGTCATCCATATAATTAGTAGAACAACAGAAGAACTATATTTTTTGGTATTCAGATGCGGTGCATCAATGTTTATCGCGAAATTAATTTATGAAAAATATTAGTCGCCGAGCCAAAACACAGTAGACCTACCTTTGAGTTAAAACTGCCAGCGACCATTGGCATTTCTCGAGTTGCAGTTCTCTCTAATTACCTGCGGCTCGCGACCCAGACGATATTTCAGGTCACAGATGAGAGACGCGCACACCTATAATTATAGCGCTGTTGCCACGTGAATTTCACCCTAACTATAATAATTCAACAAGGGTTGTATTTTACTTTTGTGTGCATTACGGGTCTCATTATAGCTAAACAAGTTGAAGAAAGGACAGGAGTCCTTTCTTCTAGGAGGAGAAAGAAAGGAGTCAAGGACAAATTAAGGGATTAACAAAGGGATGTGGGAGCCTGGGAGATCAGACCGTTAGCTGGGAGTGGGGAAGGGAACCACAGGGCTGGGGAAGTGTTTAGTGTGCATTTTGACGGCAAACCCTCCATCACGCCATCACCCAATCAAGAGGAAATCAGGATATGACAAGCTCCACCTCGTGGGAGGGGCATGTGGCTCTAGTGTTCTTGAATTGACTATAGGGGAGACCTGACTGGGGTCAACCAAATCCCCCTTTGTCCAGACTGGGAGTGGTAGGGCGAGTATTTTGAACTTGATCATTTTACTCACCCCAGTTTGAATGTCGTAGCATTGGATTTTCGATCTTGTATATTGAAAATAGACCCTAATTTACACATCTCGTATCATCGGATTCTCGTATACCGAATGCTCGTATAACGGGACCTCCCTGTACATGGGATACTGTAGTTAAACAGAATAAAGTACATGATCATGATAAAGTAACTAAAAGCCGATTTAACCTGCCTCCCACTGCCTTACCCTGGCACCCACTGCCTTAACCTGCATACCACTGTGTTAACCTGCCTCCCGACCTGTGTTACCCTGCCTCCTACTGCCTTACCCTGGCTCCCACTGCATTAACCTGCCTCCCATCCTGTGTTAACCTGCCTCCCGTCCTGTGTTAACCTGCCTCCCGTCCTGTGTTACCCTGCCACCCACTGCCTTAACCTGCCTCCTACTGTGTTAACCTGCCTCCCGTCCTGTGTTACCCTGCCTCCCACTGCCTTACCCTGGCTCCCACTGGGTACCCAGAGCGTCCATGGATAGACAAATTTTCAAGAGTTTCTGTCAGGATCTCATACCGTTTGAAAATTACCTTAAGGGCATTATGGTTGTATTCCCATTTGTGCTGGCACACTTTGGGAAGCTCAAGAACTGGCAATTTCCTGTCCCTTTGGAAGTCTAGAAAGATGTCATGGCGTAAGGTTGAACTACGGATGAAGTTTATCAGGCCTGAAATCAAGTTAAAAAAAACTCGGCTACCTCTGATAAGCAACCAGCAGTGTGGGTTATCACCAGCTGTAATCTGTGTGTAGAGCAAGGGACATAAAAAAATTGATTTTTGGCTGATTCTCTAATCAGTGCCTGCACACCACTGATTTTGCCACTCATTACTGATGCAGTATCATGCACTGCGCTATCAATTTACTGATATTTAATTCTAGCTCCCCAAGTTTCTCCAACAAAGCAGTAGCCAGAGAATCAGCATCAAGATCCTTTAAAGCAATAAATCCTAAGAATCTCTCATGTACGGTTTCATCCAACACATACCTAATACACACACTGAGTTGCTCAGTAATACTGACATCCCTAGTTTCATCTGCTATTACTGCAAAAAAGGGTGCTGATATGGCTTCTTTGACTATAGTATCACTCACACAGTCAGCAACAGTTTGCAAAAAAGAATTCTGACTGAAACCTGATATATATTTGGCATTTCTTGGAACCTTTTTTACTAAGTTACGAAACTTTTCAGACTCCTTGCTTACCAAGTCAAAGATCTCTAGAAAGACACCCTTATTTAATGAACTTTCAGATTCATCATGACCCCTGAATGCCATGTTAGTTTTAGCTGCTGTAATGACAATGTTTAAGAGTGTTTTAATATAGTCTCTGTTATCCAGAACCTGCTGTTTGTGTTGGCTATCGAGTTTCTGATGAACGCTACCATGCAGCTGTGAAATCTTAAAGTTGAGCCATTTTTCCATTGCATGTACATGATACGTGGATTCACCGTGCTTTGTTGCTTTTACATGCATCTTTTTCCAGGACCTAAAACCTTCGTTGGTGAATGTTACTTCTTTGTGACCAACATTACCGCCAAAAAGCCTACATGGAAAACAATA
>JACEEZ010022029.1:192500-195000 GCA_016584305.1 Chionoecetes opilio
CGGGGATCGAGCTCGGGTCACCGAGAACGCCACTCGGAGACGCTAACCACTCTGCTACCGCCTCCTCTAAATGAAAGCATGGTCTAATAATTTCAAAAGAAGGGTTCATCTACCGTAGATAACACTTAAGTCGCCAGGACAACGTTTCTTTTCTGTTTACAGACGTGTGGTGGCGTTAATACTTACATTTCTACATCCATGATTTCAGGAAAGTTAGAAGGGGCTATCTGGAGAGTCTGTGTCATTTTGTGTCTTCATCTGTGTCATAGTATGGCTATAAATGAATAAATTACAAAAATAAAACAGAGTAGCGACGTTGTTAACGGGCTACACTAAGGTCGCCATCTAGTGTTTATTTACTGAGTGTCCTCCCGCTGTCGTCGTCGCCCGAAAAAAAAACGAGTAGTAAAATTTGAAACCGTCTATACTCGCAGATACAAAGCATAAAACAACGCTGAAACAGAGTAGATTATACAGTCATGATGTAAACTACTGTGTATCATCTTCAGTGGCACAGACACAGCAGTAGTGATGCTATAATTCGTAATATATGGCGCCTGGCGACATTATTGCAGGTGGCGACTATACTGTTATCTACGGTAACAGATTTTTTGGATTTGTTCATCATTATCATCATTATTCCTGATAGTCTATTTTTTCAACCCTTTCAACCCTTTCATTCTCTCTCTCTCTCTCTCTCTCTCTCTCTCTCTCTCTCTCTCTCTCTCTCTCTCTCTCTCTCTCTCTCTCTCTCTCTCTCTCTCTCTCTCTCTCTCTCTCTCTCTCTCTCTCTCTTCTTCACATCTTTTAATGACTAATACAAAACAATTGACTGACAAGAATAATGACTGCACAATATCAATGGTAATAGTGATGATGGTGTTGATGATGATAATAGCTACTAATAAAAGCAACAATGGTAACCAGGATACACAAAGGCAAAGAAGGGAAGAAAAAGTTATTGCGACATAAAATGCTTTACTTCTACGACTTAGCATTTTTTCTCTCTATAGCTACATTAACTACTGCGTCTTTTCTACTCTTCAACCCCGCCCACAACCCTCCAACCCCCTCCCACAACCCTCCAACCCCTTCCCACAACCCTCCAACCCTCCAACCCCCGCCCACAACCCACAACCCCCTCCCACAACTCTCCAACCCTCCAACCCCCGCCCACAACCCTCCAACCCCCGCCCATAACCACCCTCTTATCCTCCTCCACCTCTTCATCCTTCGTCTCGTCCTCAATGACATCAACAGACCACTACCACCACCATCACTACCACTACTACTACTACCACCACCATCACTACCACTACTACTACCATCACTACCACTACCACCACTACCAATACCACTACTACCACTACCACCACCACTACTTCCACTACCACCATGATCACTACCACCATCACCATCACCACCACTACCACTACTACTACTACCACCACCATATCACTACCACTACTACCACCATCACAAGCACTAGCCGCTGCCACCACCATCACTACCACTACCACTACTTCCACTACCACCGCCATCACTACTTCCACTAC
Organism: Chionoecetes opilio; assembly: GCA_016584305.1. NCBI lineage: Eukaryota > Metazoa > Arthropoda > Malacostraca > Decapoda > Majidae > Chionoecetes > Chionoecetes opilio. The sequence goes on from JACEEZ010022029.1 coordinate 194,057, forward strand.
CACCGCCATCACTACCACTACGTCCATCACAACCATTACCACCACTACCACTACCACTACTTCCACTACCACCACCATCACTATACCACCATCACCATCACTACCACTACCACCGCCATCACTACCACTACCACCACTACCACTACCACTACCACCACCATCACCACCACTACCATCACTACCACTACTACTACCACCACCACCACTACCACTACTACCATCACTACCACTACCATCACTACCACTACTACTACTACCACCACTATCACTACCACTACTACCACCATCACAAGCACTACCACCACTACCCCTACTTCCACTACCACGTACTACCACTACCACCACCACTACCACCACTACCAGTATACCACCACCATCACTACCACTACTATATATACCATCACAACCACCACCATCACTACCACCATCACTACCACCATCACCATCACCACCACCACCACTACTACCACCATCCCTACCACTACTACCACCACCAATGACATCCCTCCTTCACATCTCTAGCCTTGAGAGTTAGAGCTTGAAGAGTGACGATAGCCTACGCACTTCATACGAGGATAAAAGATGCTTCAAGGATAAGTCAAATAAATAAAAGAAGAAACAAGAAACTATATATCTAAATTAACCAACTAACTAACAAAGGACGATAAAGGAGAGAGAGAAAAAAGGGAGAGAGAAAAAATAGAAGAATAAGAGAGATAATGGAGAAGTTATTCGATCAAATTAGGAGATAATAAAACGAAGGGAAAAAAAATATATAAATGACGGAAAATAGAATAAGAGAGATAATATAGAAGAGTATAGATACAAAGTAGAAAATAATAGAAAGATAAGTTATAGAAAGAAGGGAAAAGAAAATAGATGTTTGGGGAAAGAAGGAGAGAATGGAGACAATTTTTTTAAGTTAATTTTTTTTAGACCAGTTA
>JACEEZ010022029.1:202500-206965 GCA_016584305.1 Chionoecetes opilio
AAACCCCCCCCTTTTTTTCCCCCCCCCAAAAAATTTCCTTTTTTTTTTTAAAAACCAAAATTTTTTTAAAAAAAAAATTTTTCCTTTTTTTTCCTTTTAAAAAAAAAACAAAAAAAATTTGGGAAAAATTTTCCCTTAAAAAATTTTTTTTTAAAAACCCCCTTTTTTTTTTTTTTTTTTTAAAAACCCCCTTTTTAAAAAAAAAAACCCCCCCCCCCCCTTTTTTTTTTTTAAAATTAAATTTTTTTTTCCTTTTTAAACCCCCCCCGGGGGGTTTGGGGGGGGGTGGTTTTTTTGGGGGGGGAAAGGGGGGGGGGTGGGAAAGGGGGGGGCCCCTGGCTGGGAATTTTTGGGGGGGAAAAGGAAAGGGGGGGCCCCCCCCCCTTTTTTTTGGGGCCCGTTTTAATTTTTGGGGAAACCCCCTTTTAAAAAAAAATTTTTTCCCCCCCCCCGGGGGGGGCCCAGGGGGGTTTTTTTTTCCCCCCGGGAAAAATTTTGGTTTTAAAAAAAAAAGGGGGGAAAAATTTTTTTTTTCCCCCAAAATTTTTGGGGGGGGGGAAAAGGGGAAAAAAACCCAAATGGGGAAAAACCCCCCGGAACCCAAAAAGGGAAAAAAAAAAAAACCCCCCGGGGGAAATTTTTAAAAAAAAAAATTTTTTTAAAATTTTTTTTAAAAATTTTTTTTTTTAAACCCCACTAAAAAAAAATTTAAAAACAAAATTAAACCCCCTTTTTTTTTTTAAAAAAATTTTTAAAAAAAAAACAAAAAACCCCCCCAAAAAAAAAAAAAATGTTTAAAATATTAAAAAAAAATTTTTTTTTTAAAAAAAAATTTTTTTAAAATTTTAAAAAAAACCACAAAAAACCAAAAAAACCTTTCCCCAAAAAAAAATTTTTAATTAAAATTTTTTTTTAAAAAATATTTTTAAATTTAAAAAATTTTTTTTAAAAAAATTTTTTAAAAAAAACCCCCCCCTTTTTTTTTTATTTTTTTTTTAAAGGTTAAAATTTTTTTTTTTTGGGGGTTTTTTTTCCCCCAAAAAAAAAAAAAAAACCCCCTTTAAATTTTTAAAATTAAAAATTTTTTTTAAAGTGAAAATTCTTTTTTAAAAAAAAAATTTTTTTTTTTTTTCAATTTTTTTTAAAAAAGGGGGGAAAAAACCATTTTAAAACCTTTTCCCCCCCTTTTTTTAAAAAAAAAATTTTAAAAAAACCCCCCCCTGGGGGGGGGGGCCCCCCCCCCCACCCTTTTTAAATTTTTAAAAATTTTTTTTTTTATTTCCCTTTTAAAAAATTTTTTTTTTTTTTAAAAAAATTTTTTTTTAGAGCCAGGATCTGCTGACCAACCTGATGATCTGACTACCTGACGATCTGACTACCTGACGATCTGACTACCTGACGATCTGATGATCTGACGACCTGACACCTAATCCCTTAATGGGCAGTCGGCGAGATCATAGGTGATGTCGCCATGAAAAGTGGGAGGCGAGTACGAGGAAAAGGCATTAAGAGAGAGGCGTGACCTGACGGGTAATTAACCAGGTGTTCCAGGACCAGACATCAAGTATACAGAACACAGAACACAGAACACAGTTGAACACATAGTTGAACACTAATAATACTAATACTAATACTAAACTACAATTACTATTACTACTACTATTACTATTACTACTACAATTACTACTACAATTACTATTACTACTACAACTACTATTACTACTACAACTACTACTACTACTACAACTACTACTACTACTACAATTACTATTACTACTACAATTACTATTACTGCTACAACTACTATTACTACTACAACTACTATTACTACTACAATTACTATTACTACTACAATTACTATTACTACTACAATTACTATTACTACTACAACTACTATTACTACTACAACTACTACTACTACTACAATTACTATTACTACTACAATTACTATTACTACTACAATTACTATTACTACTACAATTACTATTACTACTACAACTACTATTACTACTACAACTACTACTACTATTACCATGTCACGTTTTCGGCAAGCCTATCGTTTGTGCCTATAGAGCCTGTAGACTATTATTAATTAGCTTTCGTCCTCAGGTATCGCAATGAAATACAAAATTAGTAACAAAAAACTCTGTAAAGTTGCGAAAATAAAGATATTGCAACATACTGAGTGATTGTGATGTTTCATTCTTCTGAAATACACGTTGACATTTTATCTAACTTCAATTACACCATTACACTCTCAGAAATGGGTTGTACATTAAGGGTCGAATTGTTACATCGCACCATCACTACCCTTTTTAAACCCTTATGTCCAGGCTGGAGGGTAGATGCTGTCGATTATACCCTTCATCTACCCTTTATCTACCCTTTTTAGACGAGAGGGTTGCAAAAGGGTATATTTGCGTCGATCCGAAAGGGTATATTTGTAAGGGTAGAAAAAGGGTAGCAGTATTTCATCACTACAAACACCCTTTTTCTACCCTTCTTTACTAAGAGTGTACAAACTCTCTAAAACTATACGGCTTTTTTTAATTTGATCGTTGAGAGAGAGGAACAAAAAGTCTACTAAAATGTCTATACTCTATACTCTCTAGCACAGTCTCTCTAGGGTCAATGGTATCCTTCTTCCACGTAAAGTACAAGAATAAAAAGTTCACACTAACCAAAAGAAATGAAGATGGATGGAAGGGGAAGGGGTTAAGGGAAAAAAACAAGAAGCATGCATGGTGAAAAAAATAATAACAAATGGTAAAATAAATAAAAATAAATAAAAATCTAATAGAGCGTCGGCTACAAGTATCGACTGGCGACAGTTATCGACACTTTTTCAAAAAAATTACTCTCTGCGAACCCCCTTTAAACTTTAGTGGCTCTTTGGTCATTTGCTTACACAACCTGTACTCACCCGGAACGTTTCTAGACCTATCATGCAACTCTACTGTATACCCACTGTGTAGACCAGCTTGAAATGTGTTATGCTCCTACTGCACAAATCACCGATTCGTGCTTCTTAACAGGTACGTTAACGCACATAGCCATGGATGTGGTTGTTTATTTCAAGTCAGAGTGAAAAATCTACTGTTTTTAGTTGATAATATATAAAAATAAGTGTCATACGAATGGCATGGCTGCAGTTTGTGTTTCTGTGATGACCTCTATGTGTACTATCGGGGGTGGCGATAATTGTGTACACAAATATGGAAGTGCTATAGTTATCGACAGTATACAAAACATTATTTTTCAAAGTGAATTTACGATGTAACTTTTGGAGATAATTGTACGTCTCACCCATCACCCATCACCGTCGGTGCCGACCAACATTACCGGCGAGCAATGCCGTTGCCAGTCTTGGGTGCACACTTAACGGTTTTGAAGAAGAAAAAAAAAACGACCACATCTGTATACACACGTGTGTATAATGTTTCATTATGATTACAGTATTTTGCCGGCTTAAAAAAAAGACCACATTCTGTATACACACATGTGTACAATGTTTCAATATGGTTACAGTACTTTATCGGCTTACTTCATTCTGCAAATACTTGGACATACAATTACCTTGCTGTCAGTTACGTTTTTGGTTCACTTTGTTGGGTTTTGGTTGTAATAAAATTTTTTTAAATGGTTAGACTGTGGATAACTGTAGCAGCCTGTCGATAACTGTGTACGGATTTCCCTTTCTTTGACTTGTCATGCCACGTGACAGACACGTGACTGTGCCCCGTGATGCCTCGTTTTCTACTCTGCCTACAAGCCGCTTGTAAACCCTGTGTGTGTTGATACTGCTGAAACACTTCAACCTCCCTACGGTAAGCTTTTGTCTAAAACTGTCCATAATTGTAACAGACGCTCCTGGACATACAATTTAAAACAAAAAATCTTGTTAACGCCGCCATTTGCTTCCTACTTGGCTGTTACGTCCTTCAAGCCTTGGACTGATGGCTCTCAAAGGTAAAAAAAAAAATAATGATGATAAAAAACACCTCTTAGTTATTTGGTCTCCTGAATCATAATTATTAATTGTTATATTCGGCACAGGAGAGCAGAGAAAGGAACAGTACTACTATTTACTACAGTGATAACTATTACTTCTTCTGCTCGTAATAATAATGATGGTAAAATAATGATAAAAATGGTAAAGTTTATGATAATAGTATTAGTAATAACAATACTACTATTACTACTACTACTACTGATAGTAATAATAATAATAATAATAATAATAATAATAATAATAATAATAATAATAATAATAATAATAATAATAATGATAATAATAATGGTAATAATGATAATAGAATAATAAGAGTAATGACAATAACAACAATAATAATGATACTACTACTACTACTACTACTACTACTACTACTACTAATAATAATAATAATAACATAAGTAATAATATGGCATGAAAGTATACGGAGTTAGTGAAATCTGGCAAGGCGTC
>JACEEZ010022029.1:207749-212749 GCA_016584305.1 Chionoecetes opilio
TGACTACCTGAGATCTGACTACCTGACGATCTGACTACCTGACGATCTGATGATCTGACGACCTGACACCTAATCCCTTAATGGGCAGTCGGCGAGATCATAGGTGATGTCGCCATGAAAAGTGGGAGGCGAGTACGAGGAAAAGGCATTAAGAGAGAGGCGTGACCTGACGGGTAATTAACCAGGTGTCCAGGACCAGACATCAAGTATACAGAACACAGAACACAGAACACAGTTGAACACATAGTTGAACACTAATAATACTAATACTAATACTACAACTACAATTACTATTACTACTACTATACTATTACTACTACAATTACTACTACAATTACTATTACTAACTACACTATATTACTACTACAACTACTACTACTACTACAACTACTACTACTACTACAATTACTATTACTACTACAATTACTATTACTGCTACAACTACTATTACTACTACAACTACTATACTACTACAATTACTATTACTACTACAATACTATTACTACTACAATTAGTATTACTACTACAACGACTATTACTACTACAACTACTACTACTACTACAATTACTATTACTACACAATTACTATTACTACTACAATTACTATTACTACTACAATACTATTACTACTACAACTACTATTACTACTACAACTACTACTACTATTACCATGTCACGTTTTCGGCAAGCCTATCGTTTGTGCCTATAGAGCCTGTAGACTATTATTAATTAGCTTTCGTCCTCAGGTATCGCAATGAAATACAAAATTAGTAACAAAAAACTCTGTAAAGTTGCGAAAATAAAGATATTGCAACATACTGAGTGATTGTGATGTTTCATTCTTCTGAAATACACGTTGACATTTTATCTAACTTCAATTACACCATTACACTCTCAGAAATGGGTTGTACATTAAGGGTCGAATTGTTACATCGCACCATCACTACCCTTTTTAAACCCTTATGTCCAGGCTGGAGGGTAGATGCTGTCGATTATACCCTTCATCTACCCTTTATCTACCCTTTTTAGACGAGAGGGTTGCAAAAGGGTATATTTGCGTCGATCCGAAAGGGTATATTTGTAAGGGTAGAAAAAGGGTAGCAGTATTTCATCACTACAAACACCCTTTTTCTACCCTTCTTTACTAAGAGTGTACAAACTCTCTAAAACTATACGGCTTTGTTAATTTGATCGTTGAGAGAGAGGAACAAAAAGTCTACTAAAATGTCTATACTCTATACTCTCTAGCACAGTCTCTCTAGGGTCAATGGTATCCTTCTTCCACGTAAAGTACAAGAATAAAAAGTTCACACTAACCAAAAGAAATGAAGATGGATGGAAGGGGAAGGGGTTAAGGGAAAAAAACAAGAAGCATGCATGGTGAAAAAAATAATAACAAATGGTAAAATAAATAAAAATAAATAAAAATCTAATAGAGCGTCGGCTACAAGTATCGACTGGCGACAGTTATCGACACTTTTTCAAAAAAATTACTCTCTGCGAACCCCCTTTAAACTTTAGTGGCTCTTTGGTCATTTGCTTACACAACCTGTACTCACCCGGAACGTTTCTAGACCTATCATGCAACTCTACTGTATACCCACTGTGTAGACCAGCTTGAAATGTGTTATGCTCCTACTGCACAAATCACCGATTCGTGCTTCTTAACAGGTACGTTAACGCACATAGCCATGGATGTGGTTGTTTATTTCAAGTCAGAGTGAAAAATCTACTGTTTTTAGTTGATAATATATAAAAATAAGTGTCATACGAATGGCATGGCTGCAGTTTGTGTTTCTGTGATGACCTCTATGTGTACTATCGGGGTGGCGATAATTGTGTACACAAATATGGAAGTGCTATAGTTATCGACAGTATACAAAACATTATTTTTCAAAGTGAATTTACGATGTAACTTTTGGAGATAATTGTACGTCTCACCCATCACCCATCACCGTCGGTGCCGACCAACATTACCGGCGAGCAATGCCGTTGCCAGTCTTGGGTGCACACTTAACGGTTTTGAAGAAGAAAAAAAAACGATCACATCTGTATACACACGTGTGTATAATGTTTCATTATGATTACAGTATTTTGCCGGCTTAAAAAAAAGACCACATTCTGTATACACACATGTGTACAATGTTTCAATATGGTTACAGTACTTTATCGGCTTACTTCATTCTGCAAATACTTGGACATACAATTACCTTGCTGTCAGTTACGTTTTTGGTTCACTTTGTTGGGTTTTGTTGTAATAAATTTTTTAAATGGTTAGACTGTGGATAACTGTAGCAGCCTGTCGATAACTGTGTACGGATTTCCCTTTCTTTGACTTGTCATGCCACGTGACAGACACGTGACTGTGCCCCGTGATGCCTCGTTTTCTACTCTGCCTACAAGCCGCTTGTAAAAACCCCGTGTGTGTTGATACTGCTGAAAACACTTCAACCTCCCTACGGTAAGCTTTTGTCTAAAACTGTCCATAATTGTAACAGACGCTCCTGGACATACAATTTAAAAAAAAAAATCTTGTTAACGCCGCCATTTGCTTCCTACTTGGCTGTTACGTCCTTCAAGCCTTGGACTGATGGCTCTCAAAGGTAAAAAAAAAATAATGATGATAAAAAACACCTCTTAGTTATTTGGTCCCGAATCAAAATTTTTTAATTTGTTATTTTCGGCCGGGAAGAGAAAAGGGGAACGTACTACTATTTATCCCATTTAAACTTTTATTTTCTGCTCGTAAAAATAAGATGGTAAAAAAATGAAAAAAAATGGAAATTTTTAGATAATATATTAGTAATAACAAATACATTACTACTACTACTATGAAGTAATAATAAAATAAAAAATATAATAATAAAAATAATAATAATAATAATAAATAATAATAAAAAGGGAAAATAATATGGTAAAAATGATAATAGAATAATAAGAGAAATGAAATAACAAAAATAATAATGATACTACTACTACTATACTACTTAACTACTACTATAATAATAAAAATAATAATAACAAAGAATAATATGGAAAAAAGTAACGGAGTTAGTGAAATCTGGCAAGGCGTCCCCGCGAGGTTTTTTGATAATAGCATGTCCCTGTGTCCAGTAATAGGGTCCGCCATTTCTGTCCTCATTTTAAACCAAACTTACAGGAAAGGTTTGGTCATCTTGGGAAAGAGAGAGAGAGAGAGAGGAGAGAGAGAGGAGAGGAGAGAGGAGAGAGAGAGAGAGAGGGGAGAGAGGGAGAGAGAGAGAGAGAGAGAGAGAGAGAGGAGAAAAGAGAGAGAGAGAGAGAGAGAGAGATACTAATGATTACTGATACATTTTTGGCCCCTTCAAACATTTGGGAAAACTTAGATAAATAATTTTTTTGTAAAGGCCGGGGTGTTGAGCCGAAGCTTTATACAGACCTGTAAAATTTCATTTTGTGCCGACAAAAATATTTTTTAGGCCCAAAAATTTTAAAGGCACCTAACCCCAACCCTAAATTCCCACAATGATAATACTGGTATTAAAGAAATGTATAATACTAAAAGACACCCAAAATATGACATAGACAATACAAAGAAAAATTTGAAATTTGCATTACGATCTTTCGTTACTATATTAATACAAGCGATATAATCACATTTCAATACACACCTAAACACATACTATATTAAAACACTACCCCCACACCAAAATACACCAAATAATACACTCGAAAAAGACAATACAAACTATAGTCACTGAACAACTCTCTTGATTTTCCCTTTTGAAAAAGTTGAACGATTGAAAGTTTTTCATATCTTTTGGGGGTTGATTTCCCCTGCCCTTTGGGCCTCTAGCGTTATTATCTTTGTGCATGAGATGTCCTACATAATGGGAGTTTTAAAACATTGGTTTTGGGATTTGGATTATTTATATGTATTTAAAGTCACTTCAACCTTGTTTTAATGTAAAGCTTTTTTAAAGAGAATTTTTTTAAGGTTAAATCACGAATTTGAGTAATTTTAGGTCGCTAATAGAGGGTTGTGGGCTAGCGTTGGGGGTTGAGATGCGAGAGAGAGAGAGAGAGAGAGGAGAGAGAAGAGAGAGAGAGAAGAAGGGGAGAGGGGAGGAGAAGAGAGAGAGAGAGGAAGACATAAACACGGGGCTCGGTAAAAGCCATTCTGATTTTCTTTCAGAGCATTAAAATTATTTGGGTAATTCTCTAGTTATTATATTACAATAACCCAAAAGCAGTAAAAACAACCCTTATGAGCCCCTAGATGTACCTACAACAACAAAAACAAAAACAAAAACAAAAAAACAAAAACAAAAACAAAAAACAACAAAAACAACCAACACCAATATAACAACGTAGAACTAAAGTGACAAAGCGTAGAGGCGACGAGGGGGGAGGGGGAGGAGGAGGAGGGGGAAAATAAAAAGGAATACAAAGGAAACACAAACAAAACGACCGATAGGCCCTTAAAAGATGTTTGTTTTAAACAAATACTACACAAACAGATAAAAAAGAGAGAAAGGATGGGAAGTAGAAGGTCCTCCCACCCACCCACCCCCCCCAGCCAAAGCTGGCCGGAAAAGGAATGATACCAGCAATATAGAAAAATGATGGTTTTGTGAGGAAAGTTGAAAGCTGAAATCTTGGCTAATATACTAGTTTGGGGGGGGAGGTTTGTGTGATAGATAGGTCAGTTTGTGTGTTTTTTAATGGTGTGAACACAGTGTGGAGGTTCAAGGGTGGGGGCAGCCTTGCCTGCGCTTCTTTGGGGGGCAGCAGTAAACAGGGCCCCAGCTCCGTTCAATCCACGCGGATTGTGTACTTTCCAGAGGGCGCCCTACACTTAATGCCCCTGCAGATGACCCCCGGTACCTTAAAACCCCATGGTGGCCCCTAATGCAGGGACCCCAACTGAACCCAGCCCCTCCGGTCGAGAGAGTATGGTAAAACCCTTACTCGGGCTATCTGTGTTTGGGTTTTGAGGTCTAAGTATTGGGGTTTGGCTC
>JACEEZ010022029.1:217749-247749 GCA_016584305.1 Chionoecetes opilio
ATCCCCCGTCCGTCCCACTCCCATCTTCCATATTATCTTATGTCATAATTCTTACATCTTATCTATTCTATTTGTATTATTTCAATTTTTTCGATTCTTATCATTCCCATCCTCCGTCTGTTCGACCTTAACCTTTCTCTTCCCCGCCATCCCCAAGCAGGAACCAGGACGCCCCACGACGGGGCTGGAGCCGCTGGCAGCCAAGCGCGGCCTCGACCTCCTCGGACGCCCCTTTGCCGAGTATCTGGATGGCGAGGACCCGCTGAGAGGGATACGAGACAGGTGTGTGTGTGTGTGTGTGTGTGTGTGTGTGTGTGTGTGTAAGTAAGTAAGTAAGTAAGTAAGTAAGTAAAGTTTATTGCCATTACTAGTAAATATATACATTCAGTAATTACACAAAAAGTGGTCGTGGCACGTGTCTGTGAGCCAAGGCTCCCTGAACAGACATGTTCAGATATAAGGGGTATATGTGCTGGAGCAGAACAGTTGGCGTTTGTTTCTGTAGTAAAAATATACTACTTTGAACGTGAAAAAAAAAACATATACATATACATCTAGATCATACATTATACAAATACAGGACATACACATAGTGAATATACGACACACATACACACATATTACACATATATGACATACATACACACTATACATACATTATAGGCTACATACACACACACACGCACATATACGATCATGCATCATCATATATATGCAAATAACACATATACCTTATACATTTAATATGAAAAAAACTCAAAATTAAGATAACTTTCGTAAAACTATGCTATCTAATACATACTTATACATATAATCACTACTACTATGACATGAAAAATACTACACTATCGGACTAAACCACATACCAAACTACATACATAATAATATCACATGTATACAGTATATGGCATCTTAAATGTACATGAAATAACCTAATTCTACCCGTATCACTCGTGGAAATGTTTGTGAGGATCGAAGGACAACAGAAATTATTTTACTTTTTTCTCTCTGAATTCAAAAAAGCTGATATATTTGAAGAGTTTATGGGTGTAGGACAGAAGATTCATAAGTGAGACCAAAGCAAATTATGCTGTCTTAAGAGTGTGTACGGAACTGTGGACAACAAATCATATTGCTTCCCTCTGGTTCCATGTTGTGTGTGTGTGGTGTGTGTGGTTTGTGTGTGTGTGTGTTGTGGTGTGCTGTGTGTGTACAATCTCACAGCCCCACATTGTTGTTTATTGATGTTCATGTCCTACATACGTAATTGTGGTGGAAATAACCAGAAACATATGTGGTGGCAGCGGTGGGATTCAACCCCCCCCTATCTCCTCCCCCCCACCCCCCCCCGAAAGAGAAGAGGGACGGTGCCTGCCTCCAAACCAAAAGTTCTTGCCTGCTTCTTTTCCACTTGTGGACGCCGATGTAAGAGATTATGTGCGTAGTGTGCATGTTGATAGCAAGGCTAAATCCTTAAACACGGTGCTATATTCCGTGTTCGTGATTGTGGCTCTTGGCAGGTTGGTTACCGAGGATCGCCGACCTGCACGACGCGGGAGGCGAGCCTGACGGAGGGTCAGGATGAGTGTGTGTACCTGTGTGGCAACTCCCTCGGCCTGCAGCCCCGCACCACCAAGCACAGGGTGATGCAGGTGCTGGACTGGTGGGCTCAAGTGTGAGTGTGCGTTTATCTATTCATCTGTCATTCATAACCTCTCATCCAACCTACAGACTCCTCTGTCGTGCCTCGCTTTTGGTGGCTAAAAAGCTAAAGACTATATAAAGTGTGAGTGTATGTGCGTTCTGTGTTTACGTATTTACGTCACCCATAACTCATCATCTTATCTCACCCCCATGATCTTTCACCCCTCAGTTTTCTCACTCCAATCTCAACCCTTTTCTCTCTCTCCCAGGATCTACCACGTCTCACGGCCTCTTGTAGCTTCATTATTTTCTTATGTTCTTATTTTCTCTCTCTCACCTTCCCTCCCACTTCAGAGCAGTCAAGACTCACTACATCGGCCCCCTCCCCGCTGCCCTCTGTGACAACTACGGGAGAGAGGAGCTGGGTCACCTGGTGGGCGCCGCGCCTCCCCAGGTGGTGCTGATGAACGGGCTCACGGTGAACCTACACCTCCTCCTCTTGAGCTTCTACCAACCCACCGAGACCAGATACAAGATAGTGATTGAGGGGCAGGCGTTCCCTTCAGACAGGGTGAGTGGGGGGAGGGGAAAGAGGGGAAAGAGGGGGGATGTAGTGGATGGAAAAAGGGAAATTGACTGAAAGGAAGAACATGAGAGAAAGAGCACAATAAAAGACTGATGGAAAAGGATGACTGAGGGAAAAGGAAAGGTATGGAAGGGATGAAAAGAGACATAGAGAGGATGAAAATATGAGAAAGGGTTAAGGGGCTGAAGGTATAGGTTGTATAAGTAGGATAAGGTATAAGGTAAGGATGGAGAGAGTGAGAAGGAGATGCAGAAATTAGAAGAACAAAACTAAGAAGGGTGTAAGGGAAAGATGAGGGAAGAGGTGATGAGAAGGATGAATGGATGGATCATGGATGGATGGGGACGAAGGAAAACTCTAGAAAGGAAGGGAGAGTGAGGGTGAGGAAAGAGGAGAATAATGCAAGGAAAAGGATATGTGGTGATGGAATGATTTTATTGAGAAGAGAGAGAGAGAGAGAGAGAGAGAGCGAGAGAGAGAGAGAGAGAGAAGAGAAGGGGAGAGAGAGAGAGAGAGAGAGAGAGAGAGAGAGAGAGAGGAGAGAGAGAGAGAGAGAGAGGAGAGAGAGAGAGAGAGAGAGAGAGAGAGAGAGACTGAATGAGTAAAATGAGTGAGTGTACGTGCATTCATATAAACTTACGTAACTCTCTCTCTCTCTCTCTCTCTCTCTCTCTCTCTCTCTCTCTGCAGTACGCCATACAGTCCCAGGTGAGACTCAAGGGCCTGGACCCGGACAAGGTAATACTGCAGGTGCATCCTCGCCCGGGGGAACACACCGTCAGGACCGAGGACGTCGTACAGGTAAGCAAGGCAGTCAGGAGATCCGGGTTACTACTACTACCAGCTGTATCCCGTGGGCCTCGGTGCATGTCGATTGTGCCAGAGTAGTGTGCCAGAGTAGTACCCACTCATCCCCATTTCTCCTCACTTTTAAAACCATTCCTTCCTCACTTTTAAAACCATTCCTATGTCCAATCAATAGCGCCGCCAGGAAATGTTGACTGGGGTGGCCAAGGCTGGACACAGATCTAGTGTGGGGTGGCCATGGCATAACCATTTCAATAAATGTTTAAGTGATTACATTCCGATATCCTTTTGCTGTAGCTCAAAAGAAAGGCCTTGATCTAGTTTGCGTCTAGTACTTAATACATGTTTTACGCAACTATCATAGTTTTTGAGTTTCTAAAAAACGCGATAATTTTCTAAAATAAACTCTTGGGGGATATCTAAAGCCCCGTCCACATACCACTCACCACCGCGGTGCTTGCGTCGGTGCTTGCCGACGGGAGCGCCGTTGCCATAGTCCGGCCGCTAAGACCATGATTTCAAAGAGGATGGGGACATGCCGAAAAAGCAACCAAATTTTGTTCAGGATCTACAGGGTCCTAGCTATGATTTGAGCAGGGGGAGGACAAACGAACCAATTACTCAGACGCCATATGACCATTTTTGTGATAACGGCTAATTTCACATTAGAAAATCTTGATGAATCAAGATTCGCCTTTAATGGCAAAGAAATATGACCCGTACCATCACGAGGGGTCTTCGCCCCAGAAGACTATTCCCAGAAGCAAAACGTGGACCATTATCCAGGATCATCAGTGAGATGGGAAACCCATTCAAGGATTGACACCCCAGAACTCCTGGCACTTGACACACGGAATGTCATCGACCATCCTGTTTCAAACACAGTCCGCACAGTAGAGCCTGTTGGCAAGAAGCAGTATGAGACATAGCAAAACGTCAGTGTGACAGATGCACACACTCATCCATGACCCAATTAAGAAAAACAAATTGCCCTGTTAGATCGCCAACACCAAAGACGAAGATGTAAGCAGGTCGGAACAAGTTGTCTATGTGAAGGATGACGTGGCCTCTTTTACCGGTTCTACATAGTCACACAGCACGTGATGGGGGACCTGGTACACCTTCTCAAGCATGAGAAATCCACCCATACCCCCTTTCTTTGGCTGAAAGAGGAAGCTGCGACCAAGGGAAGAAGGCCGCTACTAACAAACATTCTGGGCCAGAAAGGACGCTAAGAAGAACAATCTGGCTCAGTTGATGTTAGAGTGCTCGATTTGGTGGTGCTGTGGGGTACAACTCCTCCCCAGTGATGGCATCACTACATTTGACGATTAGCAAGGGAGTGTTTGTCCCACACATGATGGCAATGGAAACCTATATGAGAGTAGAGCTGGTATGGGACAGGTAACTGGACACAGTATCAAAGAATCAACCAGAGAGAAAACGGGGGAAAGGTGTACCGAAGGAAGGTGGCAGGCCAGACCAAGGTCCCAGGGCAAAATTGGCCCGATTTCCTGCGGACCCCACAAACAAGGTGTAGAATTTTCCAAGTTCCTATCAGAGAAGTTGTATCCACTCACCTTCCCAGACGGAAAGCAGGTCTTTGCAACATCTGGAGCCTCGTAGTGCAGTGGCACTGAACCCACTCGATGCATGAAACTGTGACCGAAGAGGCAGGACACAAAAAATTGTGGTCACATCTACAAGATGCCCTAGAGAGTGGATGCAACCACATGCTTGGTACGCAACGTGGATACATGACGTCTTGTATCCTCACGGGAAGTATTCACTTTTTAGCCAGCAAGTATCATCGGCTGACATCTGGTCGCCTTCGCCAGTGGCAAGAACTCTTTCCTACACGCAATGCATCGTAGTATCTCTGGGCAAAGAGAAGAAGTCCACAGCGCTTACCAAGGCCACAGCCTTCACAGGGTGGGATACGACTTACTTCTTTCTTGGAAAGGGAAAAAAAAAGTGGTTGGGAAGCAGGGTGCCTATTACCGAAGTCACAGAGGCCTTCATACTTCATCGTAGAACATCCACATGACAAATCACCTGGATTGCCAGGAGTTCCAGAGCTGGAACGTTTTCACGTCGTTATATATTACTAAGACCAGCCCTCTGGTGCGGTGAATGAAGAAAGAGAAAGACTGTTATGCAGAAAACAGAACGATGGAGAACATCCCCCACTCAACAGGCCCTGCGCAGCACACAAAAGCGGGCAGCTGTACCAGGTGGGCATCTGGACAACCAGGTCACCCGGCCAACAACAGACATCCAACTGCGAATGGCTGCGGTTGGACACTGGATCAGAAACAAAAGTCTGGGGTTCTGTCTGGAGCCGCCAGCCTGCGGCAGCAAAGGCTGTAAGTGAACTTGTGAAGTGTGCCTGCAAAATTGCTGCAGGTTGTGGCGGGAGATGTTCAGCAAGAAAGCCACGCTGGAAATGCACCGAATGTGCCAGACTGCAAATAGTGAGTAGACACATAATTACAATTATGAATCATATACTCGCATTGTGATACTGGCTTAACAAAGTACATGGCATTCCTGCAGCTGACAGCGAAGAAACTGATGTTGTATAATGATCTTAATGAATTAACTTATTTTCATAATGCACCGCCAAGTAGATAAACACTGCATTTTGAATTGCAAGGAGTATTTTTTCATTCGTGTTCTGATAATAAACTACATGGCATTTCGCCGAGTCCGTCAGGGGAGTTTAAAGTCGAATAAATATTGCAGTTAGTTTTTTTGACAGCCATATTGGATTATTTTGTCTGGAGTTATTAAAATAATAATAATAAGCATAAACTTGCATCAATAAAACATTATCCTTAGACTATTTTTAAAAAAAACCATTTACCCATAATTTCCACATGGCGGAAATGGTCAAAATAATAAAGAAGCGTCCTAATAGCCTCTGAGTGATGGGATCATTGGTCTCCCCTCCATAAATCATAGCTAGGAAGCCTTGTTAGAGTGCTGAAAAAATTTGGTGCTTTTATCCCGGCATGTCCCCATCATTTCCACTAAGCTGCCCGGAGACAGGGTTGTGCCACACGAACGGTTTTGTTCGCGGTCAGCGCGG
This sequence comes from Chionoecetes opilio, assembly GCA_016584305.1. Lineage (NCBI taxonomy): Eukaryota > Metazoa > Arthropoda > Malacostraca > Decapoda > Majidae > Chionoecetes > Chionoecetes opilio. Next base: position 223,878 of record JACEEZ010022029.1, read on the forward strand.
CTTCCTGATTCAAAGTGAGAGTAATGTTTTTCTGGCATATCGTGTACTCTCACTCGAGATTATGAAATAAACCACAGGAGGGTTAGAAAAACTGACCCAACTATCATACTTCATGACACATTCTGCATATCATAAGCAAGAACAATATACGAAAACCTTTTGGTGCTATCTAAAAAAATATAGGAAAAACGCAAAATAGTGTTATAAACCTTTTTTCTCATTTTTTTTGTCATTCAACTCGCTGCCAATTTCCCGAACCATTTCTCCCATTTAATTTTTGATCACATGCTCGTAACAGCTGACTTCTTGGTTCTGATGGTTACGGTACATAGCAATGCAAAAATAATCTAGATGGATGAAAACTGACGATACGGAAGCATGTGTTGCGCTGACCCGTGAGTTGAAACGCGGCCTGCCCGCCCAATATTAAACCTGCGAATGTTGGCGGGCAGCGCGCCGACGGTTAAATTTTGCTCGTCGGCCATCGTGTCCACACTGCTCACTTTTGAAGTGACGAACACCTGTTCGACGGCTAAGGCGGCCGAAGGTTTGGGGGGGGTGGTAGTGTGGACGGGGCTATTAGAGTTTCGCGAAAAACGTGGCCGAAGGGAGACCGAAGAAACACGGAACCCTGAAAGGGGTGACGGGTGCCAGCGAGCGTTGGTCTCTACAGCGCGGCGCGGGCGGGGGCATTGTGAGGTTGGCTTCATTAGGGTTCCACCCAGGGGCTATTAGGATCTTGCAAACATTGGGGGCTTAGCCGGCCAAGAGTTTAAAAAAATTTTACATGATAAATTTTCAACTTTATTTATGGAGTATAATGAATAGAATAGGAATACAAAGGAAATACAAACAGCAACACGAACGATAGGTCCTTACAAGGCTGTTTGCTTTAAACTACACCTTACACTAAACTAGATAATAGATGAGTAAGGATAGGAAGTAGAAGGTCTTTCCTCCCACCACCCATCCTCCAGCGAAGCTGGCCGGAAAAAAGAAGTGATACCATGCAATATAGGAAAAACTGCATGGAATGTAAGGAAAGTGAAAGCTGTATCTTATGGCTAAACTATACTAGTTGTGGGGGTTAGTTTAGTGCTGACTATGATAGGTCATGTATAGTGTGTTTTGTAATGGTGTGAACACAGTGTGGAGGGTTCAAGGGTGGGCGGCAGCCTTGCTGGCGCTCTACTTGGGATGCTAGCATCAATCAGGGCCAGCTCCGTTCAATCCACTGCGGATTGTGCTTACTTCTCCATGTAGGACGCCGTACACTCAATGCTTCCTGCAGCAGGACCCCTGGTACCTTAATCCCGATGGTGTTGGTCACTAACTGTCAGGACACCTAACTGAACCACCAGCCGTCACAGGTCGAGAGTAGTAGGGGTAAACCGTTAACTACGGGGCTATCTGTGTGTGTTATGAGATCTCAAATGTAGCAGTGGGGTGTAGGCTCAGTGTGGAAGTTCAAGGGTGGTGCGGCAGCCTTGCCTGGCGCTTTCTTCGGGAGGCAGCAGTCAATCAGGCCAGCTCGTTCAATCCACTGCGGTAGTGCACTTCCAAAGTAGCACGCCGTGCACTTCAGCCCACTGACAGCAGTGACTCCCGGTATATACATCCCGATGGTGGGTCACTAACGACAGGACCTTACTCAACCACAGCCCGTCACAGGTCCCCCTCCCCCCAAGTTGTAGAGGACCGTTTACTCGGAGGCTGTCTGAGGACGTGTGGGAGGGTTGTGTAGACGTCACCGCAATCATTTTACCGCTCATGAGATAAGTATCAGAGTCCCGCCGAGATAAAATTATTATTCCGAGATAACAGGTGGACAACAGGGGATTTGCTATGAAATATTTATCGAGGCGATTTTTAAATGATCGTCTTTCTCCTCTTTCCCTATTTTCCGTCTTTATTGTATTTTGAGTTTACTACGTACTGACGGCAGCCCATTCCATAGTTACAACACGGTTTGTGAGAAGTACTTTGCTTCGTTCGTACAAACCGTTTCCTCGCTTATTTTTTAAATCCGTTGTTTCTAGTTGAGTATGACAGTCTAGCGTGAACAAGATTTTTCTGTGGACTACGTCGTTTTAAAACACAAAAAAAATCCTTTTGAAGATTTTAAAGACTTCGATTGAGGGCACTCTTTATCTTCGTTTTGTAGTGAGGAATAAGTTAAGAAATTCTTTGAGCCGATTTTCTACGATTTATTACGCATCTCGTATCATTTTTTGGTTACTATGCGCTGTATTTTTTCTAGTTTATCTATGTTCCTTTTTATAAAGGTGACCAGAACGGCACACAGTATTCTAGATCGGGGGCGAACAAGGCTAGTTAAAAAGAGAAGTGAGATAAACTTTTTAAGATTTGAAACGAAAGTTCGTATCAATAAAGCCAACCAATTTATTGCGTTTTTACTGACTCAAATTGGTCATTCGGTTGATCTTCGAGATTCATAACACCTAAATCTTTTTCTTTATCAACACTTGTAGTTGGAAATCGTTCATCACGTAACTTGTATGAGGGTTGTATTACCGATATGTAAGTACATGACATGTCAGGTGAAAATCCATTGGCCATAGTTTTTGACCATTCTGTTAGCGTGTTTTAAGTCGTCTTGTATGAGTGTGGGCGCTGAGATTCTGTAGAGCTATGGTTTGTATTTTCGTGTCATCAGCAAATTGCGATATCTGCATGTGATTCCCTCATCAATGTCATTATGTATATTAAGAACAGGATAGAGTCCGAAGAACTGATACTTGAGAACACCCAACTATTTACACTGGTCCAGTCAGAAGAATTTTCATTATTACCCCTTTGTTTACGATTTGACAGCAGTTTTATATCAATTTGAAACGATAGGCGTTATACCATGAGCTGTTTACTATTCTAATGAGACGCTTATGAGGAACTTGGTCGAACGCTTTTTGAAAATCGAGGTAAACACTTCTACTGCACTCGTGTCCGTCGTACATTTTAAATACACTATTCGTAAAAATCAAGTAGTAAGTTGAGAGGCGATGAGCGTTTTATTTCTGAATCCATGCGGCGAATCTTTGATTATGCATTTCTTCTAAGAACTTAACGATTTTGTATCTGTGAGAATTCCATTAATTTTCAAGCAACTGCGTTAAGTAATCGTCAGGACTTCATCATTATTGATTTAATCAATAAATCATGCCATTAACGGTATATCAACAATACGTCGTCGCTGTTTTGTATCCGTCAGCCGTTTTTAAAATAATCCGCCAATCAAATCTGCCAAATCCCCGAGTTTCAAAACACACTCAAGGTTTGCAGACGCTCATGCTCAGGCTCGGTGACGCAGCATCAGGGGAGGCTAATCTTCCCGCGCTGATCAGAGAGGTACGTAAACAAAGAGAATAAAATATAGACACTTGAAGATTTTGGGTGTTTTGATAGATTGTTTTGTAATGCCACATGAGCACCTTTTGGGTGAGAAGAAGCTGTCCCTTTTCAGAAAATTTTTGCACACGGAAAGGAGTGGCGGTGTAGGATGGAGGGCGGAGTGGGTGTGGTGATTCACCCCATAGTGGTTGGGGGAACAGTTTGTGAGAAACGGTGTGTAGTGAGGGTAGCGAGGACCACCACGACTGTGGGGGTTGCCTCTTAACAAGACCAATAAACCAAGTAAACATTTGTGGAGGGGGCGTGGGCGTGCCCTGTGGGGGTTGGCTGTCACATTTTCTCCCTTTCCCGCCGCATTTTTTCCAATCTTTGTGTAGTAATGCTAGTAGGGGTTTTCCGAGGAATTACGTTTGATGTAGTCCAAAACTAACCATGGGTTTTCTCGAAAAGTCCCTTTCATTGTGATTTCCAACACAATGGTTTAACCTTATTTACCAACCCTTTTTTGGAGAAGTCCGGGTCCCCTGCTGAACTCGGGCTTGCTAACACCGTTCATCCCCTCGTATGGGCTCAAATATAGGACCCCATGACAATTGGGTTCGTTTTTTCATAGTATAGGGCCCCAGCTCATTTTTCGGGTCAGATTGAGCATGTCCCTCTAGATCTGTCACGCGACAGATCACTGTCTACCCCAAAGTACAATCGTCATCATAACATTTGCCGAAGGTGCAGACAGAGGTCTGGGGGCGCCCCTGTTTGATATCAAAACAGTCGACCCCTTTTGGGAGGGAAGATTTTTTTTTTCGCGCGTTTTTACAAAAGGTGTTTTTACGGGAAAAATTTGGGCCCGGAAAACAATTTTTTTTTGGATAGGTGTTTTGAATGTACATTCAAATAATTTGGCAAAAAAAAAAATTTGGGTTGGGCACACTTTTAAATGATTGGGCGATGTTTTCCCGGGGGCGACTTTTTCCTTTTTTTAAAAAATGGGTGTGAATTTGCAGTTCCATTGCACGGACATTCCGGGATAAAGACTTATATTAATAAAAAACGAAAAGGGGGTGTGTGTGGTTGTGTGTGTGTGTGTGTGTGTGTGTGTGTGTGGGGTGTGTGTGGTTGGTGTGGTTTTGGGTGTGGGGTGTGTGGGGGTATAGGTTCGCCCCCGTGGCGGGGGAACCCTCATTCCCCATTTTTGAAAACCGGTTGACAAGGGGAAGGTTTTAAGACACTTTTGAGAGATCCGATCACTTTTTTCTTTTTTTTAGCAGCCCTTTAGCGATAATTTTGAGGGGAAAAAAAAGGGGTTTTCGGAATTTAGGAAGCCCTTTATGTAGGGTGTGGGGAAAGGGTGGGGGAATGGGTTTGGGTGTGGGAATGGGGTGGGGTGATAGGGAGGGAAAGATGGGGGGATGGGTAAGGGGAGTGAAGGGTGTGTGGGGATGGGTAAGGGTGAGTGAATGTGTGTGTGGTGATGGGGGAAGGGGAGTGAATGGGGGGGGGGTGAGGGTAAGGTGAGGAATGGGTGGGGGGGATGGGTAATGGGTGAGTGAATGGGTGGGGGTGATGAAGGGTTGGCGTTTTAAAAAACATTTTACACCCTGAATCAGGGAAAATTAGAAAGGGGGCTATTTGGGGGGTCTGTTTGGTGGGCCTTTGCCCACCCAAAAACGGTGGTGGGCCGAAGGCCCCCCCAAAAGCCTTCCGCGGAATAGCAAAAAATCCCCCGGGGGCGGCTTTGCGGCTAGTATTTTAAAAAAGATGGAAAGTGGTTTTTTTATTTCGTTCTTTGTTTTTTTAATATGCGTGGCGAAATTTTGTCAGGGACCAGGAGCTTTGTTAATTTTCAGTGATTTATCGCGAGCAAATGTCACATTCCTCGAAAGTTAATGAGCTGAGGCAAGTACCTTTGTCTGGGTTCGGATGGTTGATTTTGAGTGTTTCATACTGTGAAGACTGATGCAAAAAAGTTATTTAGAGTATCAGCATAGATACTTAATTTCATGTGTGTTCGCCATTTTCCATTTTCAACGGTACTATGGTTGAGTCATTACTTTTTTTTTTAACATAGCTGGAATTCTTTAGGGTTTGATTTGCTCATTTCGGCAATACGTACATTTCAAAATTTTTCTTGCTCTGAACTTAATGAGTTTTTTCGTATTCGTTTAATTCTGTCGTGATCGCGTTTTTTTCTTCATTTTGTGTTTCCTTTGCTTTTCATAGCAACCCGCTTTTTAGCTGCAAGGCTGTCCTTGATTTCGCGGGTATCCAACCATTCGGTTTAATGTTTTGAAAAGATCGCCATATCGATCGGTATTGAGGATTGTATTGCTAAGTTAAGCTTACCGGGAATTCATTGCCATGTACATAATGTCGTTACTTTCTGAGATAACATTCAAAATCGGGTGTTCTGCTCTCGTAAGATTCTTTTACGGTTTTCTGAAGTTGCCTTTCGATAATCAAGGCAACTTCATTCATTGTACTTTCACACGACACCACTTCGCTTGTCTTACTGAGTTAATAGAAAGTAATCGACCCTGTGGTCATGCTACTAAATTCGGATCCGACAGTTAACGTTACTGACAAGATTTTCGTTAAGTTGTGAAATAAGATCTAGAATATTTTCGCTTACGGGATGAATCCACGTGTTGGTATAAAGCACTTCTGGGAGATTTGAATAGAGAGTGTGCCCCGAATGTGTTGTAAGCGAGGCACCCCAACTGTAGTAACGGGGATATTAAAACTCACCGAATATTACGTTGCGTTCTGAGAAACTAATTTTCAGCTATTTGTTCAAAGAGTGCTTCGCACTTGTATTTGTTGAGCTGGAGGTCGATAAAACAAGGCCAATTAATATTTTTGAGAATGGACGAGTTAGTTTGAACGAAAAATACATTAGGTTATCAGTTCGTGCTTAGATACTACAAGGGGAGGAAGGCCAGGACGTTAATTAATAAGTACACCTCCTCCTGTCTTCGAAGTCTTTAGTGAAACTAATAAGGTTATACCCCGGTATCGCAAATTCAGCCAAAAAAATTCTCTATTTGTAGTATCTATCCATGACTCTGAAATTCCGATGATGTCGTATTGTTCTGAATAAAATAGTTCTCAAATCATGATAAGTGGTTACGTTAATACGGGCATAAAATAACAAGCTTTAATATTCGGGGATGGTTAGTTGGGGCTTGTGGGAAACTATGATTTTGATTGACTTTGTGCGAACGAGAATTACATTGCGGTGAACGAGAGTAGGTGTTGTCGGCACCTTACCTGCGGGGAGTTTTTTGAATTTCTGTAGTAGTACCGCGTCATTGAGTAGATACCGAGTCGTGCAGAACCAACTGAATTTAAGTGGAGACCATCGTTTCGGAAAGAGAATCGGTTGGTTATATAAAAATGGTCCCATAAGTTTATATATTCAACTCCTCTTCTTTAACGCAGATTTGCGAGGACGATTGTTTGTGCTGAAGGGCCTTGTTGTAGAAGCTGTTTGACGCATTGATCCTCGGAAGAATACCAGATACGATGATATTTACTAGATTTACTTTATATTTATTTCATCATATTGCGATATTTAGTAAGGCGGGCCTTGATCTTGTTGTTTGGGACGTCATTTGTTCCCGCGGGGAATAATGATCAAGGTGTTTGCGTCCGACGTATTTGTTAATTATCGGCAAGGCTTCTGTTATGTTTGTCCATGGACGCTCCGGAATGCAGTGCCTCTTTCTGAGTTGGGGATCACAGAATTCATAGGTTGATCATATCAAACATCAAACGCAATGAATAGAGATGGAGACATTGGTGCTGTACCAAAGGCTCCGGTAATTTGCTTAGGAATAACCTTTCAAAACATGAATTAAAAATAAAATTAGGGAACAAATCTGAGTGGGGTTCAACTTCTTTATTATTTTTATTTCATCAGTAGGAGTAAAACCCTAAGAAAAAGTGAGCTTTGCCGTGATGAAGCAGTCAATCGATTGTATATTCCCAATGCTTTGTCAATACTGAAATCTGACCAAACATCGGTTTATAACTGCGATTTTTTTTTACATCACAAAGGACTGGCCAGGACACCACAAAAATTGCACTTCGAAAAAAATGCATTCGAAAAATGCATTTCGAAAATAGAAATCACTTCGAATAAAATGCACTTCGAAAGAAATGGCCACCTTCGAAAAAAAGGCACTCGAAAAAAAAAAAATGCACTTCGAAAAAAATGCACTTCGAAAAAAAATGCACTTCGAAAAAATGCATTCGAAAAAAATGCACGAAAAAAATGCACCTCTCAAAAATGCACTCCGAAAAAAATGCACCCGAAAAAAATGGCACTACGAAAAAAATGAACTTCGAAAAAAATGCACTTCGAAAAAAATGCACTTCGAAAAAATTGCACTCGAAAAAAAAGCACTAACGAAAAAAATGCACTTCGAAAAAAATGCATCGAAAAAAATGCACTACGAAAAAAAGGCACTTCGAAAAAAAATGCACTTTCGAAGGAAAAAGCACTACCGAAAAAAATGCAATTCGAAAAAAAATGCACTTCGAAAAAAATGCACTTCGAAAAAAAATGCACTTCGAAAAAATGTACTTCCGAAAAAAGCACTTCGAAAAAATGCACTACGAAAAAAATGCACTTCGAAAAAAAATGCACTAAGAAAAAAATGGCACAAGAAAAAAATGCCTAAGAAAAAAAATGCACTTCGTAAAAAAAAAGCACACGAAAAAAAATGCACTACGAAAAAAATAGCACTTCGAAAAAAAAAATGCACTAGAAAACAATGCACTCAAGAAAAAGTGCACTTCGAAACCAAAAGCACTACGAAAAAATGCACTTCGAAAAAAAGCTATTCGAAAAAAATGCACTTCGGAACAAAGCTCTTCGAAAAAAATGCACTTCGGAAAAAAAAGCTCTTCGAAAAAAATGCACTTCGGTTAACTGGTCTTAATCCATCTGATCTTCTATTCTTCACCTCTCAAAAGGTCTTTTGGTCTGTCTCTTCTGCATGCACTTCTGTCTTGGCTTCTAAGAGAGAGCTTGTATTTCCCCGTTTCCCGGGCTGTGGGAATCCCCCACGTGGCTGCATAGATCACATGCTCCAGGGTCACGGTTGCCGTCTGGTTCAGATTGAGAATCAGGGTACGCGCCTCGAATACACATAACTAGCGCGTTACTTGTCCACTCATATGAACGTCTGAGACGAAAACGGAAATTCTACTTAGTTCTCAAGGGACACCATTGGCCTGTTGCTCCACCGGTGTGGTAATCATAGTGGTAAACCCAGCGTCCGGAGTTTCGCCCAAGTTGGATACCGTTAGTTCGCCCCCCCGGAACAGGGGAGTTGGTAGTGCAACACCCCCCCAAACACGTGTGACTCAGGACTTCACGGAACCTGTTCCGGAGTCGCACCTCGCAGAATTTGTGGCCATGGCATTGCCCAGGGTGCCCTCCCCAGACAAAGACACCGTATAGGTCCATCATGCAGCCGCTCGGCAGATGGACTCTGTTCTCTCCTCCTGGTTCTCTACAACTCTCTTATCTCATGCTCATAAAAAGGATGACAATCAGCATCATGGCTTCATGGCGTACAGATTCATCGCTGATGAATATGTAAGATGGAATATTTTCTATCCACATTAAAATTGGTTGGTGTGTTATTGTGGCAAGGTTCTATCAACATGTGATCTTTCAAGGCATAAACACTAATACCTGGGAATGCGCACGGAATATCGGCCTGTCGCGACAAGGGCCCGAAGTCGGAGGGCCGCTCGGATAAATAATATATATACGGATCTATAGATGGGTTTATCATTAATATGATATACTGTAATTCTTCGCAAATGTATTTGTTCTAATAGATATTATCAAATAAAAAACAGAAAACACGCTCAAAGAAACATGCCATTACGAGACTATGAAGAAATATGCATGAACTTAATAGTCACTCAAATCTTCGCCATTAAACTTTGCGAGTCATCTTTTTTTCCCTTTTTTTTTTTTTTTTTTTCTTTTTTTTTTTGTTTTTTTTTCTTTTTTTTTCCTTTCTTTCCCTTTGACCCCTTGTTCTACGTCTTCTCTTTTTTTATTTTTTTAGAAGGGATACCAATAGAAGAGCGCTTATATTGTGATTAGTCTTTCAATTGCTATATTTCGTTATACTGATAAATGAATTAGAACTAGCATAAATTAGCGCTTAACTAAATATAAGTAAAATCTATTCAATCGGGTAATTTCCATTGATGAAGGTTATTATTTAGGTGCAACGCTAATTTATACATGGTACTAATTCATATCAGAAAACGAAATATATAAGTGCACAAATAAAATCACCAACGGGGAAAAATTACCCGATTGATGATTTTTATTTTATTTACGCTAATTTATGCCATGGTTCTAATTAATTTATCAGATTACGAATACATCAATGGAAAGCTAATAAAATTGCGCTTCGATTGATACCCTTCATGAATAAAAGGTGCTCGCAAAGTTTAAATGGCGAAGAGTTAAGGTGAATATTAAATTCATGCATATTTCTTCATAGTCTGCGTAATGGCATTTCTTAGAGGTTTTACTTGTTTTTTATTTGAGAAATTATTTAGAACAAAATTTACGAGATTTACAGTATAACATATTTACTGATAAACAGTCCTATATGATCAGACATAGACCACTATAATCTCTTTGTCGGCCGCCCCCCGGCGGGCCCATGCAGCCCCGCAATTTCAAAACATTGTCGCGTGAACAGTTCAGGTATACCAGTGGTTATGGATCGCAATTAACAAGATATTAATATTATCTGTGTTTCATGGTTGCCCCGACAAAAGCGCTTTTTGAACAGAGTGAATCACTGGAAGGCGGCACAGGGGGTATTTAGGACTTCAAACATTTGCCCGGCCCAAGACGATCTTAAATTTTTACAGGATAATTTTCGTTTATTTATGAGTATAATCAATATAAGATGTGAGACACTGCCTCTACCAAAAGGCTCCCGTAACTTGCTTAGGATAACTTTGAAACATGTGTGAAATTAAAATAAAATTAGACAAATCTGATGGGGGTTCAACTTAGTGTTAGATCTTTATTTCATCAGTAGGAGTAAAAAACCCTAAGAAAGAGAGCATTGGCGTGATGAAGCATTCATTTTAGATCTGTATTCCCAATGCTTTGTTCAGTACTGAAAATTTGGACCAATCTCGGTTACTAACTTACTTTTTTTTTTTTTAATCAAAAGGACTGGCCAAAGGACACACAAAAAGACACTTCGGAAGAGAAATGCACTACGAAAAAAAAAACACGTCTATTAGAAAAAAAGCACTTCGAAAAAAAATGCATCTTCGAAAAAAATGCACTTCGAAAAAAATGAACTTTAAAAAAATGCACTTCGAAAAAAAAAAATTGCACTTCGAAAAAAATGCACTACGCAAAAAAATCACTACCGAAAAAATGCATACGAAAAAAATACTACCGAAAAAATGCACTACGAAAAAAAATGCACTAACGAAAAAAAATGCAACTACCGAAAAATGCACTACGACAAAAATGCACTACGAAAAAAATGCCCTACGAAAAAAAATGCAATACCGAAAAAAAGCACTACCGAAAAAAAAATGCACTACCGAAAATGCACTACGAAAAAATGCACTACAGAAAAAATGCACTACGAAAAAAATGCATACGAAAAAAATGCAATACGAAAAAATGCACTAAGAAAAAAAATCATTTACGAAAAAATGCACTATGAAAAAAAAATGCACTACGAAAAAAATGCACTAACGAAAAAAATGCACTACAAAAAAAATGCACTTTTACGAAACAAATCGCACTACGAAAAAAAATGCACTACCTAAAAAATGCACTACGAAAAAATGCCTACGAAAAAAATGCACTTACGAAAAAAATGCACTACCGAAAAAAAATGCATACGAAAAAAATGCACTTCGAAAAAAATGCACTTCGAAAAAATCACCTCTCAAAAATGCACTCCGAGAAAAAAATGCACTCGAAAAAATGCACTACGAAAAAAATGCACTTCGAAAAAAATGCACTTCGAAAAAAATGAAACTCGAAAAAAATGCATCTTCGAAAAAAAATGCATACGAAAAAAAATGCACTTCGAAAATAAATGCACTTCGAAAAAAATGCATACGAAAAAAATGCACTCGAAAAAATGCACTTTCGAGAAAATGCACTACGAAAAAAAATGCACTTCGAAAAAAAAATGCAATTCCCCTCCAAAAATTGCACTTCGAAAAAACTGAACTTCGAAAAAAATGCACTTTTTCCGAAAAAAATGCACTTCGAAAAAAAATGCACTACGAAAAAAATGCACTTCGAAAAAAAATGCAATTCGAAAAAAATTGCACTAAGAAAAAATGCACTAAAGAAAAAAATGCACTCGTAAAAAAAAGCACTACGGAAAAAAATGCACTACGAAAAAAAAATGCACTTACGAAAACATGCACTACGAAAAAAATGCACTAAGAAAAAAAAGAACTTCGTAAAAAAGCACTACGAAAAAAAAAATGCACTGCGAAAAAAAATGCTATTGAAAAAATGCACTTCGGAAAAAAAATGCTCTTCGAAAAAATGCCACTCGGAAAAAAAGCTTCTTCGAAAAAAATGCACTTTCTGGGTAACTGTGTCTTATCCATCTGATATTCTTTCTTCACCTCTCCAAAAGGTCTTTTTGGGTCTCTTCTGTCATGCACTTCTCGTCTTGGTTTAAGAGAGAGCTTGTATTCCCCCTCCGTTTCACCTGGGCTGGGAATCCCCCACGTTGGCTGCATAGCTCACATAGCTCCAGGGTCACGGTGCCGTACTGGTTCAGATGAGAAATCAGGGTAACGCTGCTCGAATACACATAACTAGCGCGTTCCATTTCCACTCATGAAACGTCTTGAGACGAACGGACTTATACTTAGTCTTCAAGGGGAAACCACTGGGCCTGTGCTCCACCATGTGTGGGAATCATAGTGGTACAACCCAGAGTCCAGGAGTTTCGCCAAAGTTGGATCACGAGTCCGCTGAAACAGGGGTTGGTAGAGCAACACCCCCCCAACGGTGTGTCCAGACTCACGGAACCTGTTCGGAGTCTCGCCACCTCGCAGCATTGTGGACATGGGCATTGCCCAGGGTGCCTCCTCCCCAGGCAAAGGACACAGTATAGGGTCCATCATGATCGCTCGGCAGATGATCTCTGTTCTCTCTCCTTGTTCTCTCAACCTCTCTCATATCTGCTCATAAAAAAGGATGCTATCAGATCATGCTGCATGGCTTACATATTCATCGCGGATGAATATGTAGATGGAATATTTTTATCCACATTGAAATCTGGTCTTGGTGTGTATTGTGTCAGGTTTGCATTATCAACATGTGATTCAGGCTAGACCACTATATACCTGGACTGCGACGGAATATCGGCCTGTCGCGCAAGGGCGCCGAAGTCGGAGGGCCGCTCGGATTCATATAGATAATCTTACGGATTCATATAGACTGGTTTATCAGTATATATGATATACTGTAATCTTCGCAAATGTTTGTTCTATAATATTATCAAATAAAAAACATTTAAAACACGCTAAAGAAATGCCATTACGAGACTATGAAGAAATATGCAGAACTTAATATTCACTTCAACTCTTCGCCATTTAAAACTTTGCGAGTCATTTTTTATTATGAAGGGTAACAATAGAAGCGCAATTTTTATTAGCTTTCCATTGCTATATTTCGTTATCTGATAAAGAATTAGAACCATGCATAAATTAGCGTTAACTAAATAAATAAAATCATCAATCGGGTAATTTTCCCGATTGATGAGGTTATTTATTTAGGCAACGCTAATTTATACATGGTACTAATTCATTTATCAGAAAACGAAATATATAAGTGCACAAATAACATCATCAATCGGGAAAATTACCCGATTGATGATTTTTTATTTTTATTTAACGCTAATTTATGCATGGTTCTAATTAATTTATCAGATAACGAAATACATCAATGGAAAGCTAATAAAATTGCGCTTCTATTGATACCCTTCATGATAAAAGGTGACTCGCAAAGTTTTAAATGGCGAAGAGTTAAGTGAATTTTAAATTCATGCATATTTCTTCATAGTCTCGTAATGGCATTTCTTTAGGTGTTTTACTGTTTTTTATTGATAATATTATAGAACAAACATTTACGAAGTTACAGTACCATTATACTGATAAACCAGTCTATATGATAGTCCATAGACCACTATATCTCTTTGTCGGCCGCCCCGCGGGCCCCTATGCAGCCCCGCAATTCAAAACATTGTCGCGTGAACAGTCCAGGTATACAGTGGTCTATGGATCAGGCAATTAACAATGACTCATTAATATTATCTGTGTTTCATGGTTGCCAGAAAAGCGTTTGACAGAGTGAATTACTGGAAGGCGGCACAGGGGCGTATTTAGGATCTTCAAACATTTGCCCGGCCAAGAGATCTTTAAATTTTTACAGGATAATTTTCAATTTATTTATGAGTATAATCAATATAAGATGTGAGACACTGCTCTACCAAAAGGCTCCCGTAACTTGCTTAGGATAACTTTCGAAACATGAAATTAAAATAAAATTAAGACAATCTGATTTGGGGTTCAACTTCGTTATTATCTTTATTTTCATCAGTAGGAGTAAAACCCTAAGACAAAGAGAGCTTTGGCGTGATGAAGCAGTCATTTAGATTGTATATTCCCAATGCTTTGTTCAGTACTGAAATTTGACCAATCTCGGTCTAATAACTACTTTTTTTTTTTTTTACATCAAAGGACTGGCCAAGGACACACAAAAATACACTTCGTAAGAAATGCACTACGAAAAAAAAACACGTAGAAAAAAATGCACTTCGAAAAAAATGCACTTCGAAAAAAATGCACTTCGAAAAAAATGCACTTTAAAAAAAATGCACTTCGAAAAAAATGCACTTCGAAAAAAATGCACTACCGAAAAAAATGCACTACCGAAAAAATGCACTACCGAAAAAATGCACTACGAAAAAATGCACTACGAAAAAAATGCACTACGAAAAAAATGCACTACCGAAAAAATGCACTACGAAAAAATGCACTACGAAAAAAATGCACTACGAAAAAAATGCACCGAAAAAATGCACTACGAAAAAATGCACTACCGAAAAAATGCACTACGAAAAAATGCACTCCCGAAAAAATCCACTACGAAAAAATGCACTACGAAAAAAATGCACTACGAAAAAAATGTACTACGAAAAAAATGCACTAATGAAAAAATGCACTACCGAAAAAATGCACTACCGAAAAATGCACTACGAAAAAAATGCACTACGAAAAAAATGCACTACGAAAAAAATGCACTACGAAAAAATGAACTACGAAAAAAATGCACTACGAAAAATATGCACTTCGAAAAAATGCACTACCGAAAAAATGCACTACCGAAAAAAATGCACTATGAAAAAAATGCACTACGAAAAAAATGCACTACGAAAAAAATGCACTACGAAAAAAATGCACTACCGAAAAAAATGCACTACGAAAAAATGAACTACGAAAAAAATGCACTATGAAAAAAATGCACTTCGTAAAAAATGCACTTCGTAAAAAATGCATTACGAAAAAAATGCTCTTCTGTTAACTCTGTGTCTTATCCATCTGATATTCTCTTCTTCACCTCTCCAAAAGGTCTTTTGGTGTCTCTTCTGTCATGCACTCCTCATCTCTGTTCTCTCCTCCTGTTCTCTCCACCTCTCTCATGTCCTGCTCATAAAACGGATGCCATCAGCCTACGCTATGTAACATCAGACCAAATATCTTGTTTTTTACAATAATTCTATGTTGGCCCCAGTCAGAGCTTATCTTATTTTAGAAAGAAAAAAATATAATAATAAATAAAAAAAATAAAAAAAGGTATTTTAGATCCGGGAGATCCGGGGCTATTCATAAGACATTGGGGGCTACAGCCCCCAATGCCCAGGCCTAACTACGCCCCTGGGCTACACCATAGACCACTGTATACTGTATACCTGGGGCCAGATGCTGAGAGCGAGCTAGGGCGCCCTATCCACTAGGGCGCCTGTGGTAAGGCAAAACGCCCTCCCACCGCTATACTCAGTCGAGAATGCCGCCTTAGTGGCACCGCTAAAGGCGCTGAAAACTAAGGCATGGTCTGACCATGCCTTAGTCACTTAGTGAGCTGCTGTTGACCTTTGACAGACATTCATCTTCTGTTTAGAAGGCAAATACAGCCTTGTTTCAGTTCCTACAACGTAACAATTGGTGTTTACGTAATAATAGTGTTGCAAGGTGTGTATGAATCGATCGTGGAAGACTAAATGTGGCATTATAGGGTGTTAAATGCTGGCGATAGAAATGTTGTGCGTTGTGTGTGGTTGGGCGGGCGGGCGGCGGTCTAAGCGACTAGACAAGTGTCACAGAGGGTGCTCCGCCCGCACTAAAATGTTGTACTATTACACGTTATTATCATACTACCAGATGATATTTAGGACAACTGAACATACCATCATCTTCACGAGACATTAGTGCATATCATGAATGTATAAAAATTACAGTAAACTATACCTATATTAAGATAATGAGAGCAAAATGAAATCGTGTAATAATATTTTTTTTCTTTCACCTTTTTTTATTCAACTCCTTCTTATTCCTGTAATTTTGCTTGCATTAAATTTTCGCTCACTGTCTCGGAATCAGCACACCTTAACGATTATCCTGGTATGTGGCACGTCCCAATGCAAAAATATATAAGTGGTCAAAATCTGCGATGAACGTCAAACTTGTGACAAACAGCTTTTCGGCGGGCCGCGGGGCGAGCGTTGCATCCTTGCCTTATTGCAGATGTGAGGGAGGGAGGGACAAAAATTCTTGTTTCAGTGGAGAAGTGTTCAAGCCTTGTGATTGGTCGAAGCTGCCTTAACAGCGCTCAGATAGGCAGCGTGATTGGCTAGTAGGATTCTCGGACCACGCCCACGCCTTGGGCGTTGGAGATGTAAGGCAGGGCAAAAGCGCCTGAAATATCGACTGTACATAGGCCTGAGCCGGTACCTTAGCCGGGCCGTTACAAAAGCGCCTGAAGACGGGTAAGGCGCTCTTTTCGCCTTACCTCTAAGGCACTTCTCAGCATCTCCCCCCAGGACTGTTCACGCGACAATGTTTTGAAATTACAAGCTGCATAGCGGCCTGCCTCCCGCCCGACAAAGAGATATAATGGTCTATGGACTATCATATAGACTGGTTTATCAGTATATATGATATACTGTAATCTTCGTAAATGTTTGTTCTATAATATTATCAAATAAAAAACAGTAAAACACGCTAAAGAAATGCCATTACGAGACTATGAAGAAATATGCATGAACTTAATATGCACTTAAGTTTTCGCCATTTAAAACTTTGCGAGTCACCTTTTATCATGAAGGGTATCAATAGAAGCGCAAGTTTATTAGCTTTCCATTGATATATTTCGTTATCTGATAAATTAATTAAAACCATGCATAAATTAGCGTTAAATAAATAAATAAAATCATCAATCGGGTAATTTTCCCGCTTGATGATGTTATTTATTTACTGATATATTTCGTTTTCTGATAAATGAATTAGCACCATGTATAAATTAGCGTTAACTAATAATAACCATCAATCGGGAAAATTACCCGATTGATGATTTTATTTATTTAGGTAACGCTAATTTATGCATGGGTAATTCATTTATCAGAAAACGAAATACATTAATGAAAGCTAATAAAATTGCGCTTCTATTGATACCCTTCAAGATAAAAGTGACTCGCAAAGTTTTAAATGGCGAAGAGTTGAAGTGAATATTAAGTTCATGCATATTTCTTCAGAGTCTCGTAATGGCATTTCTTTAGCGTGTTTTACTGTTTTTTATTTGATAATATTATAGAACAAACATTTACGAAGATTACAGCTAGTATATCATATATACTGATAAACCAGTCAATATGATGCGTATATATATATATATATTATATATATATATATATATATATATATATATATATATATATATATATATATATAATATATAATATATATATATATATGAATCCGAGCGGCCCTCCGATTTCAGGGCAAGTTCAGGCCCATGTGCAACAGGCCGATATTTCGTGCGCAGTCCCGGTCTACAGTGGTCTATGGCTACACGTAAACAACATGATCCACAAACACCAAAATGCGCACTGCACACCCTGGCTTGGAATCTGACATGTGTACAAAGTTTCGTCTCCGTCCACATGTTTTTCTTCGTTAGGCGAGTTGAACTGAACAAAACGAGAAGAAAACTAATATTAAAAATGGACTTTTATGAATACCTCGATAAGGCATTGAGCAACACACCATTGATCAGTCTCCCCCATACTCTGACCACACAACATTGATCATGGTAACAACATTTTATTTACGATATAACAAATGTGTAACCTTGATTTTTCAGATGTATGCCATGGGCATAATGCTGGAAAACCAGCGTCATCCCTATTTATTAACTAAGCACTATCGTACTTGGTGATATAATCCTTCCACCCACCTTCTCGCACCCATACTATCTCCTCCTTTACCCCCCCTCCCCCTCCCTCGATCCCCAGCTCCTGAAGGAGGAGGGCCCCAGCATCGCCGTGGTGTGCCTGAGCGGCGTCCAGTACTACACGGGGCAGAAGTTCGACATGGGTGGTGTGACGAAGGCGGCGCAGCAGCAGGGGTGCGTGGTGGGCTGGGACCTGGCGCACGCCATCGGCAACGTCCAGATCAAGCTGGACGAGTGGGACGTCGACTTTGCCTGCTGGTGCACCTATAAGGTGAGTACCCAGGGGCTTCAGGGAGTGGCAGGGAGTGCTGGGATCCACAGGAACTTGTAGAACAAACAGAACAGGGAAAAAGATAGAAATGACAATAGAAGCTATAGCCTTACAGGTCCCAAAGAAGAAGTCAGCCTTGTTTGACTCATATTGTTCAAAATCTGCATTGATCACATTATGTAATACTATGACCTTGACACAGCCTCTTCCCCTCTGCAGTACCTCAACAGCGGGCCGGGGGGCATCGCCGGGGCCTACGTGAACGCCCGGCACAATCACAGGACGGCGCCGAAGCTGGAGGGCTGGTGGAGCAACAAAGAAGAGACGCGGTTTGAGATGCGCGAGACCTGTGACCGAGCCTCCTCCGTGGATGGTTACCGCCTGAGTAACCCACCGCCCCTGCTGGTGGCGACGGTGCTGGCCAGCGTGGAGGTGATGACAGAGAGAGAGAGAGAGAGAGAGAGAGAGAGAGAGAGAGAGAGAGAGAGAAAGAGAGAGAGAGAGAGTCCTACTAACATAATCCTAAACCTCCCTTCCCTCCGTCAGATCTTCGCCGAGGTAGGAATGCCACGTATCCTACAGAAGCAATTCCTCCTGACGGGATACCTGGAGCTGCTCATCAAACACCACTTCCGGCGGGGAGGCAGCGAGCGCCCCGCCGTCACCATCATTACTCCCGCAGACCCCAGTGAGCGGGGCTGCCAACTGTCCCTTGTGTTCTCCTACCCACTGCAGAAGGTGCACAAGGAGCTCACCAAGAGAGGGATCATGGTGAGTGCGAGTGACAGCGTGGGGAGTGGGAGTGGGATGGGGAGTGTGAGGAAGTGAGAGTTGGGTTTTGGATGGTGGTGTGGGAAAAAGTTAAGATACTGGTAAACTCTTGTATTAGGAAGATGGACTGAATAGGGATGATAATAAATAGAACATTTTGTGCAGCAAGGCCGGGGGAGGCGGAAGCCATGCAGTTAGTAAGTTCAGAAGAGCAGTGAGAATGAAAATAATGGAAGCTACTTAAAATAATGGTGAATGCATTAAGGGTACTTACGTTGGACACAAGAGGCACTAATCCAATGGAGTTTTGTTTCTTCTGCTGCTAAAATGTTCCTTCCTGTAAAAAGAACAAAGAACAAGTCTTAATCCTAAACATTATAACATTATGAACATATGAATCACTGATAACTTGTTCATTCATAGTACTTCCTATCAATAACTCTTACAGCAATACCATTTTATTTTACGTTCCATCTTTTTTTCTATTTTATTTATGATTAAGTGTAGATATTATTTTTTCCTGTAAACTCTTTAATGACTGTTTTTCAGATTAATACTCACATTTGTTTTAATATTCTCGTAACATTTTCGCTTTTGTCTTGTAAATACTCTAAGTTCTCCATTGTGTCTCCTTCCTGTCCAGTTACACACACATACAGCCTCTATTTTTACCTCCTCACTCTCTCGTCTATATATTCCAATCAACACTGCGCCACACATCGCATCGCATTTCATGGCCTTATTTGGCCGATTTTTTAAACATTGACATGGGCTAACCTAAGACTAACCATGGCTTTAGACAGACATTTCAGTGCTTTAAACATTTGTCCGGGGTATAATACATAGACTTGGATGTGAGAGGTTATGAGGCTACAATTCCAATGAGACTAACCCTGGACAATGGTTACAATGCTATGTTGGTCTAAAGCAGGTTAGTCTAGGTGGCCCGATCATGTTTAGAAATCGGCATTGTTCTTGCCTTCCAGCACCAGTTTATTGCATCTCCATGTTTTCTCAAACACACACTTCCAGTCTCAGTTTCTTAGGTTACTCCCCTAAAATTGCTTATCTCATCATATCCAATTTTCTCTGCCCTGTTAATTCCAAGCACATCATTTTTTACCGTGCATCGCCATTGTTTCTTAATTCCAAGCACCATCATTTTTTTTACCTGCATCGCCATTGTTTTCTTTAATTCCAAGCACCATCATTTTTTTGACCTGCATCTCCATTGTTTTCTTTAATTCCAAGCACCATCATTTTTTTGACCTGCATCTCCATTGTTTTCTTATTCAAGACATCATTTTTTGCACTGCAATCATTGTTTATCTCATTCCAAGCACATCATTTTTGCTGCATCGCCATTGTTTTCTAATTCCAAGCACCATCATTTTTTTTACCTGCATCTCCATTGTTTTCTTTCCCAAACACACACTTCTCCAGTCCTCAGTTTCTTCTGTGTATCGTTTTCTCCCACTAAATTTCCTCCTCACTTTCGTTTCTCACAATCATCTCAATCCACACATCCAATTTTCGTATTCCATGTTATTGATTTCTCAACCTATTCTACTTTTAAAATTGATTACATTTGTTGTCAGTCTTGGCCGCGATAGATTAACCCCTTCACACCCAGATCTTTCCTTTGCTATATAAAATTGTCTGTTGTTAGCCATTAAATTACGAAAAGTAACTTAATATACCAAATTAACTAGTGGACAAGGATACTAAACAGGTCATATCTGTAAAATTTCGCTTACTTATATTAATTAAAATCGTCTAACATGGTAGCCACATTACAATGAAAATTACGTTCTGGGGTTCAAGTGGTTCCAATCCCTTGCTGCCCCATCGAGTTGAGGTTGGGGTAATAGCAGGTTGGGGTGCATGTCATTACCTTTTATACCTCCATGTGGATAGGTGGCTACGACGCCATGTCCAGGGGTTCCAATAAGTCCTGGTACAGTTATATCATTTCTCTACCTCTGTTAAATACCACCATTTCTTACCCGTACACCATTATTTCTCCCCTGAACATCCCATCTCACCATTCTTCCCATTCCAACATCCCGTTTTGTATCTCCCATTCCAACATCCCGTTTTTTATCTCCCATTCCAACATCCCGTTTTTTATCTCCCATTCCAACATCCCGTTTTTTATCTCCCATTCCAACATCCCGTTTTGTATCTCCCATTCCAACATCCCGTTTTTTATCTCCCATTCCAACATCCCGTTTTTTATCTCCCATTCCAACATCCCGTTTTTTATCTCCCATTCCAACATCCCGTTTTTTATCTCCCATTCCAACATCCCGTTTTATATCTCCCATTCCAACATCCCGTTTTATATCTCCCATTCCAATATCCCGTTTCTTATCTCCCATTCCAACATCCCGTTTTTTATCTCCCATTCCAACATCCCGTTTTTTATCTCCCATTCCAACATCCCGTTTTATATCTCCCATTCCAACATCCCGTTTTATATCTCCCATTCCAACATCCCGTTCCTTATCTCCCATTCCAACATCCCGTTTTTTATCTCCCATTCCAACATCCCATTTTATATCTCCCATTCCAATATCCCGTTTCTTATCTCCCATTCCAACATCCCGTTTTATATCTCCCATTCCAACATCCCGTTTTCTCCCGGCAGTGCGACGTGCGGCAGCCTAACGTGATGCGCCTCGCCCCCGCGCCGCTCTACAACTCCTTCTGTGACGTGCATCGCTTCGTCACCGCCCTTGGCACTGTCTTTGATCTATGCAAGACCGAGGCTGCCTAGCTGGCCTGCCTCCCTTCTGTGACGTGCATCGCTTCGTCACCGCCCTTGGCACTGTCTTTGATCTATGCAAGACCGAGGCTGCCTAGCTGGCCTGCCTCCCTTCTGTGACGTGCATCACTTCGTCACCGTCCTTGGCACTGTCTTTGATCTATGCAAGACCGAGGCTGCCTAGCTGGCCTGCCTCCCTTCTGTGACGTGCATCGCTTCGTCACCGTCCTTGGCACTGTCTTTGATCTATGCAAGACCGAGGCTGCCCAGCTGGCCTGCCTCCCTTCCTGTAATAATTTGTCATGTGTGTGGAGAGAGCAAAATGACAGAGGTATATGTAAGTCGCCGCACGTTAAGTTGGCAACAATGGGGCCCCTTCACTCCCCCTTTCCGAACGCACGGGATTGGCTGAGGTGTTGGGTGTTGGGTGAGAATGCCTTACTCCAAGTTTGGCCTAAAGCCCCAACACCCAACACCTCAGCCAATCCCGTGTGTTCGGAAGGGGAGAGTGAGGGGTCCCCATTTTCGCCAACTTAACGTGCGGCGAGTAGAGTTAGTAGTCGATCACAGCTTGCTATTAGAGGAATTACCGTGAAGACTATTCCCAGATACCTCAACACTCAACACTCCTTTCATATCCCAGCACTTATTCGTGTACATGACGTGTACATGACGTGTACATGACGTGTACATGACTTGTACAATGTCATTACCATGTGCATTCCTGGACTGATAGGATTAAGAATAATTTCTATTTTTGGTCTATTTTCTTTTGGTCTAACTACCACGTGTAGATATCACGGCCTCTTGTAGCTTCCTTATTTCTCCTATGTTCTTATTTGCATCATATTTCATGCTGGAAAGTGAAAATCTGTGTGTGATGAAAGAATAGGCATTAATGAGAAATCAAAACTGCAATTTGTTATGTAATTATATTTTGTTAGAAACCATACCCAATCTTTTCTTTAACCCCTTTGGCCTCCCATCAGAGCATCAATACTGCACGTTTTTTGTTTCTACATAATGAACGAAAGGAATAGAGGAGGGCCATTCACGGGTTCTCTTCCCCTATTTCTGTGGTTCTTTTCTTCCTCCTGACCACTGTAACAAACATTAATGACCACCTCATTCCCGTCTGGTGAAAGTTGAACGTTTGCATCACGACCTGCTTACAGACCAACAGCCTTTACAGATAGGTTAATCACAGACATGCTAATTTCGTACAGGCATACAGACGAATGAAAATAGCACAAATAACATTATCGACATGAGAAGAGAAAGAAAACGGCTCCTCAAAGTGTGTCCTGCCAGGGTTGTCCAGGGCACGTCGTGGTTCTCTGTCATGGAATTTCGTTTTTTTTTTTTTTTTAGTAAGCGTTCACAAACACCTCCACAACACCCTCACAAGCACTCTAAAACACCTAACATAACCTTCTACAAATGTTATAAGCTATTCTAACACTGCTCTAAAAACTTATGGGCCTGTCACACCATGGCGTATGGCCTGAACGTATGCCGATGTATACAAAAAATAGTTCGAAAGTTATCAGAGTCCAAGAACGTCCAACTTCCCAACGAATTGCATCGGAAAAATCGACATCGGTGTTAGAATGGACGTATCCATAGCGTATCCATAGCATATTGAACGTATACATAGCGTATGACTAATGTATTGATAGCGTATCACTAACTTATAACAAAGTTATGACAGCGTATCACAGCGTATGCGAGCGTATGACCAACGTATGCTTAACGTATTCGTAGCGTATGTCTGCCGTGTTCGACGTATTCTCAGCGTATCCTAGCCGTACAACGAACACGTGACCTATGCCGCTGTAGAACGTATAAATACCGCGCCGATCTCAAGCACATCACTCCCGCCGATGTCATCAAGCAGTCAACATGCCTCCCAAGAAGAAGCAAGCAACCAGGGGCCGACGCCGAGGAGGAGGAAAAGGCAATATAAATAAGCAGTTGCACCAAATAGTTATCAATGAAACATTTTGAGATTATATTCTAAATACCTACCACCTACATCTGCCCAGATGAACTTGTAGTCGGCATCTACAAGCGCCAGGAGAACGATGGAGTAGAACCCCTTGTAATTATAATACATGGAGCCACTTTTTGGATGACA
>JACEEZ010022029.1:252749-255273 GCA_016584305.1 Chionoecetes opilio
ATTGATAAATGTCGCGTTATGGAAGTGTGGTAGAAAAAACCCTGGTAATAGATACACCCATAAGCAATGTATCGCTGGAAAAAGATCAAGGTGAAAAAGGATCTTGGAGTGAGGGTGAGCCCAGACCTCCGGACCTAGGAAACATGTAATTGAGGCCAGAACAGAAATAGAGATAATAGAGTATTAGGAGTCATTACCAGAAGTGTTAAAAAGTAGAAGTGCGGAAGTTATTCTAAAGCTTATCTGGCTCTAGTCAGGCACTCAACCTGACTTGCAGTTCCAGTTTGGTATCCAATACAGGATGGATATAGTGTTGATTAGAAAAGTGGAGAGAAGGATGACCAAAATATTACAAGGGATGCGTAACTTTAGTTATGAGAGGAGATTGAAGTATTAAATTACACTCACCGAGAGGACGCCAGAGTAAGGGGCGATTGATAGAAGTTTTTAAGTGGATAAAGGGATTTAATAAGGAGAGGTAGGAAAAGTTCTTACGGCTTTTTACCAGGGTTATGAACAAGAAAGTAACGGATTCAAGCTATGGAAAAGCGTCGATTAGAAAGGAAATCGGGAAAAAATGGTCACAAACTAGGGTGGTGGAATGAGTGGAATGTTCTCAGTAGGAAGGTAGTGAGTGCCGTTGAGTCATTAGGGAGCTATTAAAGGGGAGGGGATCTGTTCATGGTTGGGGATGACAAGGTGGATGTCGTAGTGTTACGGTGACAGGAGCACCAACCACAGTGTAGGCCTCGACGGCCTCTTGTCGCTTCCTTATTTTCTTATGGTTCTTTATGTTCTTATGTAGTAGTAGTAGTAGTAGTAGTAGTAGTAGTAGTCCATACAACAGTGAGTTAAAAAGTAGTAGTAGTAGTGGTAGCCCCAACCCCGGTAGTAGTAGTAGTAGTAGTAGTAGTGGTAGTAGTAGTAGTAGCGTAGTAGGGTAGTAGTAGTAGTAGTAGTGGTGGTGGTAGTAGTAGTAGTAGTGGTAGTGGTAGTGGTAGTAGTAGTAGTAGTAGAAGTGGTAGTGGTAGTGGTAGTAGTAGTAGTAGTAGTAGTAGTAGTGATGGTGTGCATAATAGCTGATGCAATAGACTGTACAGATAATGGCAGCGTAGAGATAAGGGTCAGGCGGTTGCCTAGTGAATGCAAAGGGCTAATAAGTGGCTATAGATATATATGAACGCTGAGCAATTGTAGGATGGGCATCCGGGTAGATTACGGCAGGCGCCTTTGCAGAAAGGAGCAAGTAGGTCTCCTTAAAACCCGAGCCCCTGTCCACCCAGCAGTGAATGGGACCGGGTGTTAGCCGGGGTTTGTGACCCGCCTCCCGGGGGTGGTGGCTTCCCCCAACACTTTCCACTAAGCAGGAATGATAAACATGTTGATATGGAGACGGGGCCACACGAGCGTTGCTCAGGCCCTGTAAAATACAACTACATGAATACAACACATGAATACACACACACACACACACACACTCACACTGTCTGCACACACACTGCCTGCACACACACACTGCCTACACACACACGCACTGCCAACACACACAAAACACACACACTGCCTTACACACACACACAAACATACTGCCTACACACACCACAGTGCCTACACACACGCACACACCACACACACTGCCTGGACACACACACAAACACACACCCCTGCCTTGACACACACACAAAACCCCACGTCCAGCATAGTAGTATAGTTTTTAGGCGTGCATCCCTATATATAACATTAATAAGGACTAAAATGCTACTTTTATAAGAAGTAATAGAGTACTTAGGCACGCCATAAAGAAAAAACTAGAGTCTGTGTTAAAAATTGACGTTTTCTATAAAGGTTGCGTTTTTTTTGATACAAGGTAAGGAGGACTATATTAATGACATCGACCATTAGCAGTTGCTCTCTTTGCCTTATCTCTCCCTTATTGACCTCTATAGTCCTAATATCACCGTAAATCCCTTGTAACCTGCGCTACGTGTTCCGTAATCATCAAATTTTGGTTTAATCGTAATTGTAATTGGGCTATTTCCCTTTCTCTATATAAATGTCCGTAAGGAACAGACTCCATCTTTAACATAGGAATATAAACCTTATTTATTTCTTCCAAAATGGCCGCCACCTTCCCGCTATTTAACGTCACTAAGACTAGGTGATATCAATTAAGATATCAATTTAGTCTTATGATTTTCTCTCCCATATCCACTGTTCATAAGGGTTTAGAGTCATATGTTATTTTTTTACTATTATAGTCTTATTGGATTTAACAAGATGGCCGCCACCTTATGCAGGTTTTGTGGGACATTTTGTGGGAATTTGGTGATGGTGGTGGTTTTTTGTGGGAAAATCTCTCAGTGCCAGTAGTAGCTCCCCAGCAAACACAAAGACGGAGGGCCTCCCGGGGGCCCTCCCTATGTCTTACCGGCGGCCCGACGGAAGGTACGACGTAGGGCCGCTGGGGATTTGCTCAGAGGCTCACCGGCGGGGCCGCTCCCAGCGGCCCGCCGTAGGCATGAAT
>JACEEZ010022030.1:0-13196 GCA_016584305.1 Chionoecetes opilio
TTTTCAATGCCCCAAAACGCCCGTTATTAGTTTTTCAAAACAGACAACATTTCAACCTCTATATTTGAACCTTCACAAACGCCGGCGCTCTTTGTCTTTGGCTGTGATGGGGAAAAAGAATTCATGTTACGTTGGAATGACATTTTGGTCCCGAGCTTGTGGTGTCAACGTTTCCCGACTTTTGAGTTTTCCAGAAAGTGTTTTTTTTTTTTAGTTTGTGGTGTTCGCGAGGTCTGCTATAGTCTATTTGTTTAACCCGAGGCAAAAATTTCCCATCTATCTTAAGGTTTCTCAGGGCTTAAAATGATGCCTATGTTTACCTGATAATATGGTTAACTATGATAAAATACAGATGAAATTTATAAGAACCGTACGTAGTATTCCCTTCTCCTGACATCAAATATCAGTCGGTAAGCACGCAGCAAGGGGTCAGAAAAGGTGTTAAGGTATATGTATGGGTGTGATAGGTTACTAGCTATATAGGAGAGTTATTTCTACCGTAGTAACCTGTGTAACCTAGGTGGGTAGTTACTAAAACCACTCCAAACAAAGTGTTTACAACTTTACACACACAATTTCTAGAATCTACCGTAGATAACACTAAAGTCGCCAGGACAACGTTTTTTTTTTTATTTACAGACGTCTGGTGGCGTTAATACTTACATTTCTACATCCATGATTTCAGTTAAGTTAGAAGGGGCTTTTCTGGCGAGTGTGTTATTTTGTGTCTTCATCTGGTCATATTAGGGCTATAAATGAACAAATTACAAAAATAAAACCGAGTAGCGACTTTGGTATACCGGTGTTGCATAAAATTGGTAAGGGCCCGAAATAAGTATTTGCCTTACCTCAAAACCCCTCCCGGGAACTTAAGGCCCCCATCCACGGTGCGATTGGTCGTAGGCCCAATCGTACCGTGGATGGGGGCCTTTAGACCCAGTTCACACCTTAACGTATTTGCTACGTGCGTTTTGTTATCGTGACGTCAGGGTGTCGTGTAACCGTGATCACCGTGGCATTAAAGAGATGCTGTAGCATCTCTGTGATATGTTTAGGGAAAATAAGTGCTGTATATAGGGAATATAGCTGTATAATTTTTTATAGTAATAGTAAAATGGGGGAAGATGAGAGGAGAAAAATAATGATGAGAGGAGGAAAAAAAAGTTTTGGTAGAGTACGGTAGGAGAAATATATAGGTTTATACTCTCTATATATACAAGCAAGTGTATGATATGGTACATGCATATAAGATTTTTTAACGTATTATTTAGATATATAGTTAAGTTTGAGTTGTTGATGAGAAGTTATGACGGAAAATGTTGATAAAAACTGAAATTTAATAGGCATTTAATAGGCTGCGTGTGTTTTTACTATAGAAATGGGATAATATGACGTTGTTATTTTACTGATTATGAATTCATTTTAGGTTTATTTATGGTTATATAGGGAAATTTGAAGAGGGAAGGACATTTATAGATGCCAGTAGAAGCAGAGTAGCTAAGATAGAAGAATAAGATCTTAGCTACTCTGGTAGGAAGATGCTCGTAGCCGAAACGCAGTGTGACAAGTCGTGCACCTTCTGCCACCAGTACGGGCATCTTTTGGTAGCAAAATACCAAAGATGCCGGAAAATATTGCTCGTGTGACACGGCCTTTAGTATCGCTTCATAGGTCCTCTTCAAATTTCGTCTCCTTCGTTAACAGGTTTGCCAGCTCTTCCATTGTCTATTTCACCTGGGATACTAAAAACATTTTCATAGTTGGGTCTGTGTGAGGGCGTCAGCTTATGGTGTGTGACAGTGTTATTTAAGGCAATCTCTTCTCTCGTGTCTCCTCCAGTACCTCCAGCAACCACGTACAGTACCACACACGTCCTGAATAATAACTTATAAAGGAGTATTTGTGGTAAATAAGTAAGGAACGGCGGGGGTGTGAGGTAAGGCGCTACTTATTTCGAGACGTTACCTTTTTTATGCGACACCGGCAACACTAAGGTCGCCATCTAGTGTTTGTTCTGAGTGTCCTCCCGCCGTCGTCGTCGCTCGAAAAAAAAACGAAGAGTTGCGAAATGTGAAACCGTATATACTTGCAGATACAAAGCATAAAACAACGCTGAAACAGGGTAGATTATAGTCATGATATAAACTAGTGTATCATCTACAGTGGCACATCAAAATCAGTAATGATGCTATAATTCGTAATATATGGCGCTGGCGACATATTGCAGCTGGCGACTAAAGTGTTATCTACGGTAGACCAAGGTAAATTGTCAATAATAACATCTATTTACTCCATTTAGTGATAGAAGTGTTCCAGTAGAAGTGTTAGGTGAAATAGCGATGAGCTTCGCAGCGGATGTACTTCCGCATGGCGCATTTCATTTGCTTCCTTTGTTTCCGCAGTCCTTCCCTTGGTGCCTGTGGCACACCGAGATAAGACGTGTCACAGCATCCCGCCAATAAAACACACTGCACTTCATCACCTAGCAAGCAAGCACCTACAGTTACCTTTCCTCATAAGAAGACGTGTCAGTTACTACTTGAGGTAAGGTCCAGGGTGAGGTAAGACACAGTTACGTGTTGAAGTAGCCTGTAACTATAATAAGATATACGTAGTACGTAAGGTTTGCCATGGCACCACGCGGTCGTCTGAATTATTGCCCTTACTACCGTATCTAGCAAGCCTCCCTCGGTAGGTAGTGGTTGAGAGTTCTATATAGGTGAGGTAGTGGTTGTCATAAGGGCCAGTTATACCTAGTACCTGTAACCTAGTTGAAAGTTTATATGGATTACACCAGTCCAAGGAGGTGTTTGCACTTACACTTTCCAGAATCTAGACCAAGGTTAAATGTCAGTAATAACACCAATTTACTCCAGTTAGTGTTAGAAGTGTTCCATAGTAGTGTTAGAAGGTGAACATAGCAATGAGCTTCGCAATGGATGTCCGCAAGGCGCATATCATTTATTACCTCCGCCAACGAAGTTGGAGGGGTTATGTTTTCACCCCGATCTGTCTGTCTGTGTCTGTCTGTTTGTTAGTGTACAGGATTTCTCGAAAAGTTAAGAATAGATTTGGACCAAACTTGGTATCCAAGTCTATTTGGTATAAGGAAAAACTGATTTAATTTTGGATGGAATCTATTCACAAACTGTTGCCATGGCAACCAATGAACGCATACCTCCGGCCGAGGAGGTATGCCGCTCATACTGAGTGCATATATATATATTATATATATATTTATTTTTTATTTTTTATATATATATATATTTTTTTTTTTTTATATAAAATCGAATCACAAATGTTGCCATGGCAACCAATGATGAAATATTCGGGCGGAGGTATGCGCTCTACTGAGTGCCCCCCCCTCCCCCCCCCCCCCCCCCTAGTTTCCTTTGTGCTGCTCAGTGTGCCTCGGCCCTCATGGTACACACACAGACTCGCGGAAGCACATGGACACTAGCTCCACTGCACTTCACAATACAAGCAAGGAAGTGTAATGCCATTATTCGGGAGATGATAGTATGAGAATTATTATTATAAATTCCCGAGCTATGTCTTGTCAGTAGGTAATTTTTTTCTCTAGTCTCACGGGTGACTCATCGCCCGCTATCATTACACCATTTTGTTTATCTTCTATCCTTCTTCCGCCATTTTCTTTCTTCCTTCTTTCACACCCTCTCTCTCCCTCACATGCCGTATGCGAGTCAAATTCGTGGGATAATTATTCTGCGATCAGTGATAACTAATGATGTCAGTTCTTTTATCTTTTGCCAGCCACTGGTCAGACTACGGAACTCCCCCAGAGTTTTAACGTCCTTCAAAATAATCCCTATCGTTACGGTTATGGTCATATTGGCGTTATAGTAAGGATCCCCGCTAATTTTTAAAGCCCCCCAAAATCTAAGAAATCTTAAATACCACTCACCGAAATGGGGTTTTTCGGGGGTCGACAACATAAAAAAACCACCTTTTTTGGATATGGGTTAAAAATTTTTAAATTTTTACAAAAAAGTAACGGGTTTGGGTTTTGGGGGACAGTCTTTTGAGGTACGCGGTTTCATTATTTAAATAGTTTTTTTCGGTTTAAAGTTTTTTTGAAGTCAGGGTAGATTTTCCAAACAAGTTCCATTTTTTTGCGGGAAGCCCCAGGCCCCAACGAGTCATTCGTCCTCTTCGCTCACTGCAGGAAGCCCTTTCGTCCCAAAACCCCTGTGTTTTTTTCTCCCTTAGTATAAATTTTAAATTTCATAAAAATATATAGGTACAGTTCATTCACAAAGGCATGGGATTTTCCGCCCACCCTTATAAGTGTTTTAACGAGATTCGTCTCTTCGCGTCACTGCAGGCTGTCCGTTCTCCTTCAAAACCCAGGGTTTTACTGAAACACAAAAAACAACACTTTTTCGCCATATTTTTTCTCTAAAATACCTATCTTCGGTTGTTTTATAAATATTAAGTATATTTCCGTGTAGGGCAATGACTAAATAGACATTCAGTAAAGGAGTTTTTATTTTCAGAAGAGTTTGTCTCATCACTAAGGGAGTTCCCTAGTCAGAGCGTGAAGTCGCATTTCTTATGCGAGAGATTTTTTCTCGATATATGTTAACCCTGAATGTGAGAGATCTAAAGTGAGAGACTTCCCCTTTTACAAAAAAATAGGATTATTACAAATATAGTTCTTGGTTATTATAAAAACCAGGTGATTATTCTGTTTTAGGAAAATAATCCCACACTTCCAAAAGATTTCCCCCTTTTACTAGGTATAATCCCTAGTACCGACCACGACTCCCAAATCAACTAGTTTTAAAATTTTAAATCTAACGTCCCCCGGGGAGTAATCATAGCGAAATACTCTCGGGTGGTGGCAGCAAATCCCAAACCTAAAACTATTATCCCCCCCCTTTAATTACCCCCTTGTTCAGTACTATCCGTAGTGAAAAGTGGTCACACTACAATCAGATAGTGAAGTCAGAAGATAAGTTAAATCCCCTCAAGTTGTAATATTTAAAAATCATCCCCAAAAAATATCATTAAGTAACTTTTTGACGATTTTATAATACCCCGCCAGTTCCCCCAAATTTCCATCAACCACTGGTGACTATGGGGTGGGTTTTATTTACAAAAAAACAGAAATCCCCTTTGGGAAAAATAGTAGAAGACCAAAATTCAGAAAAAAATGTACAAATTTCTTTGGGTGGGACACAGCCAAATTTTCCCCAAACTTAAACGCCCCAGGCCAGGAAATTAAGATTTTTAAAAAACCGGGAAAAAAGAAAATTCCTTTTCTCAATGAAAGGCTGAATGTGTCCGGGAAGGGCCAATGATCTATGCTTTTTGGGGTTTAGGTAGAAAACGATTTTCCCGACGCATAGATCCTGGTTCTCTTGCTGACATAAAAAGGAAATTTACGCCCCAAATAGAGGGGAATTGTGAGGGGGTAGTGTGCTTGTTAATAAAACCACTATTATTCCAAAGAGGACCCATTAGCCAGAAAATTATAAAAAGGCAAAATTCAAAAATAAAAGAATAAAGCACGCAGGACACAACCAAAAAATTAAATTTTAATACATCATGTACGAAAACCCGGGGCACCGACGGTTTTCAGGGGAAAAATGGGGGGAGAGATAAAAAAATAAAAAATTTAAGAAAGAACGGGGTCACCGGAATGAATTCCCCCCCTTAAAAGGCGGAAAATCACCCTTGGGTAGCCACGGAAACCCGAGTCCCCGGTTGCCGACAACCGAAAGAATCTTACCGATCTACAAGAAGTTTTTCCGAGGAAATGAGTTGGGAGGCAAATTTTTTAGGGGTTAAAAGGGAGGAGGAAAAAGGGAAGGGAAAGTAGAGCACAGCAGAGCAAATTTTAGTGGAGGAGTTAACAGACAAAAAATCCAGGAAACTTCCCCTTTGGGCTCTCCACACCCACAGATAGCGGCAAAAACCAACCAATAACCCTTTCGATACCCAAAAACATCCAGGGATAGCGGAAAGGGACTTTTCCAATCGAGATATTCCAGTGCTAGAATTACATCAACTAAAGGTTTTGACGCAACCCCCCCGACCCCAAAATGTTTTTGTTTAAAGAAAAAGAGCTCAAGCGACGAAAACGCCCCCCCCCACCCAAATTGAAAAAAGGGGGGGGTTCCCCAGAATTTCCATCTAATCCATAATTTCAAGAAAACCCAAAAGGTAAAAAACATGGTCGACTCTTAAAAATCTTTCAAAAACGAGTTCCCCACCGAAGTGGGGTTAGATAGACCCGGAAAGATTTGGAGGCAGATTTATGAGGGGAGAATCCCTAAAGCGTTCACACACCTTTTTATTTGTAACATGCGGTGATCGCGAAAAAACTCCACAGGAAAAATTCCCAAAGATAAGACAAAAAAGAAAAAATTGGGGTTGGACTACCAATCACATGCGAAAAAAATTAGGGGGTTTCCTATGAAGGATATCACTAAAAAAATTCCTAGACCGATCGAACACGGCGGCAGATACTGGAAGACAGACCGACAAAAAAGGATCAACAATTCCAACCCAAGGGAGAAGGGAAAGGAAAGGGAGAGGGAGGCGATAAGCACACACGTTCCTCACCACCCGAAACCCCCCAAGACAAGTAGGGGGTTTAAAACACAAATCCAAGAATTAAAGGTCAGTTTGGGCCCCAACGAAACTAAAAATCACCTCCCACGCGAGTCTTCACGGGGGGAAACTTTCCGCAAAAAAATTGCGCTTTTGCGTCCCAAGCAAAACCCTTCCGGGTCTGGAAAAAAACCCCCCCGGGTCATTTTTTCGAAGCCCAAACCCCGGTTGCGGAGGGGGAACAAATTTCCCAGGGCGTGCCCAGGAAAGTAGTTCAACAGAAAAAATCAAATTCCTAGACAACATCCTGACTAACGGTGAGATTTCCCCCAAAATCCACGTAAATATAAAGGGGAAGAACAGAAGAAGTGGACACGGGAGTGGCTATATTTTAATCAAAAAAAGTAAGCAAAACGGATCGGAGGGAAATAAAAACGACGGAATCCCCCCCATTGAGGAATCACAAAACCCCCCGTAAAAAATCCTGGGCTGATATGGGCAAAAAATTAAAAACGGTGACGGGAAAAAATTTTAAAAGGGTTTCCCGTTACCCCCAAACTCGTATCTAAAGGTGTTTTCTTCTTGGGGGGGAATCCTCAAAAAAGCCACCCTTCCCGGGATGGTAAAAGCGAGCAATCTGGGCGACCCCCCCCATACCGGAACACATCCGTCGTAAAGGAAAAAAATTTAAAAAGAATCCAACAAAACCCCCGGGGAAGGCGTGAAAAAAAAAAAAAACCCTTCCCAAAAAATTTCCACTCCTGAAAAGAAAAACCTTACCATTCGGTTTCGGGCGTTAGCGGAAGAGTCCCCATTTTCTGATTTTTGGGTCTACCCGGGAAAAGATTAAAAAACGATTTCCCCTTTACGTGGTACAAGTGTCAGAGAAAATTCAATTACATTCCCTTCACAAATAATACTAAAAAGGAAAAAAAGTTTTGTGAAAGGCCAAGGGGTCATACGCACAGGGGGAAAATTCTCACGGGGAAAAAATTAATTTTTTCATGAAGTCCAAAAGACTTAATACCGGTCAATGATAACACACACCCAAAAGGGAAACCCGTCCCCAAAGGTTAAAAAAAATTTAACCCAGGGACAAAAGGGAAAACACCTGACTGTTTCAGAACAACAAGAATTAAGAAGAAATTCTCGAAAATGACCCGCTTTTCACCTAGATCAAAAGAATTAGGTCTCAAAAATGGTCCCCCGGTCCAATCAAGGTGGAGGATCCTCAGCCCGCGAGGACCCTTATGGGTACCAGAAAAAACCCCAAGGGAAAATTTTCCATATGCGCAAGACGGAAGAAAGAAATATCATAGAAAGATCCACGGCCGCGTGGTATCACCGATCGTATTGGTAAAAAAAACCAGGGTAAAAGAAAATGTGTCTAACATGACACATAAATAAACATCTCGCCACCGAAAACTTCCCCTTCCCGATGGGGAAAAATTTGGGCGAACAAGCCCCCAGGACAAAAGATTATGCACCTTAACATGCGCGAAGCCACTTCCAGATTTACAGAGCGAAATCGCGACCTGACCACTTTTAGCGATGGTGTTACCATACTTTTCGACGCCCCCCATTGGGTTAAACTGCCACCCGCGATATTTTCAGGCGCATGGCTTCAGTCTTAACTCCCCTTCTTTAGAAGGGGGGGTAAAAAAATACCTAGACGATTTTAAATTTATGGGGCCCCACGTTTTCCCCTTCTTTTGGAAGTCGAAACAACTCTTCGAAATCCTTACTACCAAGGGTGAAATCAAACCCAGAAGTGTACCTTTGACTTTAAAGGGAAACCTTCCCCGGGCATCGGGTCCGGCGAAGGGAGTAAACCGGGCCCAAAAAACGTGGAAGCCCTTTCAAAAATGAAAGCTCCAAAAACGAAAGGAAAATTTGCGGTTCTTAGGGATTGGGGGGTTTCATAGGAAGCATTTTCCCCCGTTTGGGAAAATTGCACTCCACTTACAAATTTTAAAAAGAGCTCACGTCACTTTTACCCGGACGGGGGAGTGCAACACGCATTGAAACCCCAAGTCGGTCAAAATCACCCGTCCTGGTAAGGGGAAAAATTCATGAACCCTTTTATCCTTAACAGACTGAGTAACACTCCCTCGGAGAGTTCTAAGTCAAGTTCAGTCAAAAGGTTCAAAAAGCCCATTGGGGATTTCTCCAAAAAAATGAATCCTTTTCAGACACGTTACTCCGCGACCCACAAAGAAGCGTTGGCCATAGTGCCACTTGTAGAAATTTTTCATCATTATTATGGGGGTCAAAATTCTCAATTGCCGGTCACCAACTCCACTAGTTTTTTAAAAAAAAAAAAATCTCCTCGTGACCAGGTGGGTCCTAGAGAGCGCGAATAAGTTTTTGAGATTAAGTACCTGAAAGGGAGAGATAACTTCGTCGCGGACCATCTGTGGTCCCGGGGGAGATAACCCCGACCCCAATTACATGGGGACTACCCCAAACCCAATTTTTCTACGCCAAAAAAAAAGAACCTGTGGAAAAGTTGGTGGAGTTCTGGAGGGAGGAAGGGGCCCATCAAAGCATACCCAAAGCCGTTGGATCAGTTTACGGGAAAAGATGACATATATATTATGTTCGAGAAAAAATGGGGAGCCTACACTAGTCCTCATAATTTCCCCGAGTTTTACCGGTCTCGCTCTTTACCCGGGCATGAGTTTTGGGGATTAGACAAAAGAAAAACCCTCAAGAAAGCCCAGGAACTGTTAAAAGGGCAAATCTTTAAGGGAGATGTGTGTGAGTTGTCAAAAAATTGGTAATTGCCCGAGGGTTTAAAGGAAGTAAAGGGTTTTCAACAACCCGGAAGGGGAATTACCCCAGTAGATAAACCATTAGAAAGAATAGGGGTAGACCTTCTGATAGGTAGCGGGTACAAGGGTTCCGTTTTGTTATGACGGTAGTCATCAACAGTAGGTTTGTTAGGTTTTTCCCCTTAAATCCAAAAACATACACACATCATTAAAACCATGTGGGAGTACCTGGGGGCTACGGGACCCCCGCAATCGTTCGGGCAAAGGGGGGGAGTTTTACCAGCGGGAGTTCCCGCGTTTTGCACACGACACCACATCACCTTTTTCTAACGACCCCCTATCACCTCAAGGAAATTGGGACCGAGGGGCCAGGACCTTGAAGTCAGTCCCCCTTTGACCCTTTTGTCAAGGAACCCTCTGAGTGGCCCACGTTGTTGCGCCGTGCCAAAAACACCATGAATCAAGCGGTAACACCTCCACGGCAAAAACCCTATTTCGCTTTCTTTTTCGTCAGCCCCCAGGGGTTTTTGGAGCAGCTCTACCCCACGTCGAGGGAGAACAAAAAGAATGGGCGTGGCTCACCCCTAATCCGCGAGGGCGCATCGAAAATGTCGGTCGGTACAGGACGTCGCGAAAAGAAAAAAGGAAAAAACAATTGGGGGTGGACACTGGATGGGGCAGAAAGAGAACAAAACCGCACGTGCCTAAAATCAATTTAAATGGGGGGGGTCTATCAGTGGGGGAAATCGTTGGGTGGGGGTCATACGTGGTAGAAAATGTTTTTACAGAAAAAAATACAAAAAGTGCCCAACAGGTGAAGCCTTTTTTTGGCAGTGAAAGGGGGTGAACCGGGGGAGAGGTCCCACAACCCGATCCCGGGGGACGAGCAAATTGCCCCCCGTGTTTGAAGACCTCCTAAAAGGGCTCATTGAGAAGATGAATGGTGTAATTTTTTTTTTTTAAAAATAAGATGTGTTAGGAATTAATGCTGGGGCCCCAAAAGGGGGTGTAGTGCGACTAAGAAACAATTTTGGGCTAGGAGATTTTTCAGTCTAAAGTCGGGAGCGTTGATTTTCACGGGCGAAGCCTGGTTTGTGGGAGGGAGTATTTTAATTCGGGGTGAGTATCGCTTCTCACCTTTCAGTCAACCGTTTCGTGTGACGGACATTTTAGGATTGCAGGGTCTTTTCATTTTTCCAAGGTAAAACTGGCGTGCGCCTCTGGGGTTATCTCGCACCCAGAAGGGGACTAAGTCAAGGTTAGGTCATTTTATTACCCCGGTATCAGGTCTGGGGCTTTCCTTTCATTTGGGTTTTTGTGTAATCTAAAACAAGCAGACCCCCGTTTTTAAAGAACAGAAGAATTTTTATTAAATTCACTCTAAAATTTGTCCCATACACACCTCCTCTTTACGCGCTTTTTAAAAAAGGAAACTGATCGTAAGTAGGCTTTGTGCCATAGAATTTAATTTTTCCCGGGGAATGAAAAGCGTGTAATGCCCCCAATTTGGGAGATGATAGTATGAGAATTATTATATAAAAACCCCAGCAGTCTTGCAGTAGGTAATTTTTTTCTTATGTTTACGGGGATCATGCCCCCTATCATTACCACCATTTTTTTTCTTCTATCCTTCCCGCATTTTTTTTTCTTTTCCTTCTTTCACACCCCCTCTCTCCTCACAGCCGTAGCGAGTCCCAAATTTTTGGGGGTAATTTTTCTGCGATCAGTGATAATAATGAGTCATTCTTTTTACTTTTGCCACCATCTGGTCAGCTACGGAACTCTCCAGAGCTTTAAAGTCCTTCAAATAACCCTATCGTTATCGGTTTTGGTCATATATGGGGGGTTTTAGTAAGGATCCCCGTAAAATTAAAGCCCAACCCAAAAATCTAAGTAAGTCTTCAAAACCACCCCTCTGAAATAGGGTTTTGGAGGGTCGACATTACATATAAAACCATCCTTCTTTGGGTATTTGGTTAAAAATTAAATTCTTCTACATCAAGTAATGGTTGGATTAGGGACGCTTTTCTGAGGTACCGAGTTTTTTTTACTTAAATAGTTTTTTGGGGTTATAATTTTCATCGAATCACGGTGAGACTTTTCCAAAAAAAGTTCCTTTTGTGCGGGAAGCCCAGAGGCCCCAACGAGTATTCGTCTTTCGCGTCACGAGGTAAGACCTTCGTCCCTAAATCCTGGTTCTTTCTCCCTTTGTAATTATATTATATATTTCATAAAAAAATAGGTACGTTTAGTGTCACTAAGGCATAGATGTTTTCCCCCCATCCTTATAAGTGTTTTAACGAGATTCGTCTCTTTGCGTCACTGCAGGCTGTCCCTGTCCCTCAGAAAGCCACAGGTTTTTCGTAACAACAAAAAACACTTTTTCGCCATATTTTCCTTTTAGATACCTATTTCCAGGTGTGATTTATAAATATTTAAATATTATGTTACCCAGTGTAGGGGAAGCACTGAATAGACATTTTTAGTGAAGGAGATTTTTTTGCTAGAAGAGCTTTGTCCATCATAAGGGAGATTCCTAGGGCAGAGCGTGAAGTGCATTTTTATGTGAGTAGAGTTTTTTTCGAAAAAGTTTAACCCCGATATCGAAGATGATCTCAATGAAGACTTACCATGTTTTCAAAATAAAAGGATTTTTTACAAATATAGTTCTTGTGTTTTTTTGAAAACCCCGGGATTATTCTGAGTAGGAAAATAATTCCCCACACTTCCCAAAAAAGTTCCGCCTTTACAGGTAACCCTAGTACGACCACGATCCAAGATCAATTATAATTAAAATTAATCTAACGGCCCCCCGGGGGTAAACATAGCGAAATATCTAGGGGTGGGGGCAGCTAATCCCCAACCTAAAATTATTATCCCTCCCCCTTAAATAACCCCCTTTTTCAGTTTTACCGTATGAGAAGTGGTCCCCAATACAATCAAAGGAAGTCAGAAGCTAATTTTAAACCCCCGTCAAGTTGTAATCATTTACAAATCATCCCCAATAATATCACAAGTAACGTTTACGAGTTATAAACCCCGACCGTTACCCCCAAAATTTCCATCAAACAAAGCACCTACACAGACCTTTTTCCCAATGAGACGTGTTTTTTACTATCAGTAAGCCCGAGGCATCAGTAAACAAAGTTTAAATGTTTAAGTAGCCGAACCCTACAATAAAATCTACGTGAGGTTTGCCATGGCCGCCACCCGGTTTGAAAAAGACCCTTTGCCAAAAATTACTTTATTTCTTGTTGAGATTTATTCCGTAGACAGCTTTAAAATCGAGTGCATAAAAGTAAACTTAATGTTAGTGGAGGGGGGTTTAGATGAGTTGGTGAAAGTACCATAGGGAAAATTTCGGTTAAGTAAAAAAGTAGGATTTTGAAAGCCCACTACGAAGTAAACCCCTCATTTTTTGTGCAAGTTATATCCATATGCCATGACAATTTGACCCGGTAGGGGGGATATGCAGATTAGGGAAAGTGGTTAAAAAGTGACCACGTTTAAATTTAAAACCCCCACCCCATAGCAATACGGTTCGGCACTCGTGGAGAATGTGGGGCTCTCACGGGGTTGATGTTATAAAAGGGCGAGAGTTCAGGTCGTTTTCAGAGACACCCACTATTTTTTTTTTGGCCTCAATAGGTGCTTTTTCTAATGGGGATAGATTTTTCGCAAACCCAAAAAAAAAAAAAAAAAGGAACATTGTGGTAAGGTTAGGTTTTTATTAAACATAAGATTTGGTTTAAATTTCACAAAAAACCCTTTAAAGGGTTTTGGTTAAGTTTTTATTAAAAAACCCATAAGGTTTAGGCATAGAGGGACTATAATCCCTCTAAA
>JACEEZ010022031.1:0-39770 GCA_016584305.1 Chionoecetes opilio
AGGGGTCTGGGAAGGGGCGTAACTAGCCTTTAAGCTCGCCGTAGAAAAAAATAAAAAAATTGCTCGTACTCGGATTTGGCTCCAAACAAAGCAAAAACACCGAGCCACTGCTCGAAACTCTGAAAACTCGCAAGTTGGGCACTCGAAAGTAAAGGGTACCACTGTATTACAGAAGTTTGATCGTGGTGTATCTGCGCGTGTCTTACTGAAGATTATGGTGTGGGAACTACAGCAATATACGACCTATAAAAAACAAACATAAGTGTTGAAGTCTTGCAGTGACAGTGATGACCAGAAACTAAGGGAAAATAGGAAAACGCTGCATAGGACAAAAACGAAGATCTTGACACGTGTGCTGATGGAGTGGTTTCCCAACGAAGAAGTGAAACGTATGCCACTGACGGTTTGATGGTAATGAAACAGCTAGAAAAACCATGAAGAACTGAGCATTAAAGGCGAATGTGAGTATTCAGAAGGTTGGCTGCAGAAATTTTAAGAAGCGTCATGGTATAAAATATCTGAAACTGGGGTGAAAAAGCTTCGGGTGATTATGAAGCAGCTAAAAGCTTCTGGTGTTTATGAAGAGCAAAAAAGCTTCTGGTGATTATGATGCAGCTAAAAAGCTTCTGGTGATTATGAGGGCAGCTAAAAAGTTTCTGGTGATTATGATGCAGCTAAAAAGCTTCTGGTGATTATGATGCAGCTAAAAAGCTTCTGGTGATTATGATGCAGCTAAAAAGCTTCTGGTGTTTATGATGCAGCAAAAAGCTTCTGGTGATTATGATGCAGCTAAAAAGCTTCTGGTGATTTGATGCAGCTAAAAAGCTCTGGTGATTATGATGCAGCTAAAAAGCTTCTGGTGATTATGATGCAGCTAAAAAGTTCTGTGATTATGAAGCAGCAAAAAAGCTTCTGGTGATTATGATGCAGCAAAAAAAGCTTCTGGTGTTTATGATGCAGTTTAAAAAGCTTCTGCTGATTATGAAGCAGCTAAAAAGCTTCTCCTGATTATGAAGCAGCTAAAAAGCTCCTGCTGATTATGAAGCAGCAAAAAAGCTTCTGGTGATTATGATGCAGCTAAAAAGCTTCTGGTGATTATGATGCAGCTAAAAAGCTTCTGCTGATTATGAAGCAGCAAAAAAGCTTCTGTGATTATGAAGCAGCTAAAAAGCTCCTGCTGATTATGAAGCAGCAAAAAAGCTTCTGGTGATTATGATGCAGCTAAAAAGTTTCTGGTGATTATGATGCAGCTAAAAAGCTTCTGCTGATTATGAAGCGCTAAAAAGCTCTGCTGATTATAAAGCAGCTAAAAAGCTTCTGCTGATTATGAAGCAGTAAAAAGCTCCTGCGATTATGAAGCAGTTTAAAAAGCTTCTGCTGATTATGAAGCACCCTAAAAAGCTTCTGCTGGATTATGAAGCAGCTAAAAAGCTTCTGGTGATTATGAAGCAGCTAAAAAGCTTCTGGTGATTATGATGCAGCAAAAAAGCTTCTGCTGATTATGAAGCAGCTAAAAAGTTTCTGCTGATTATGAAGCAGCTAAAAAGCTCCTGCTGATTATGAAGCAGCTAAAAAGCTTCTGGTGATTATGAAGCAGCTAAAAAGTTCTGCTGATTATGAAGCAGTTTAAAAGCTTCTGCTGATTATGAAGCAGAAAAAAAGCTCCTGCTGATTATGATGCAGCTAAAAAGCTTCTGGTGATTATGATGCAGCTAAAAAGCTTCTGGTGATTATGATGCAGCTAAAAGCTTTGGGATTATGATGCAGCTAAAAAGCTTCTGGTGATTATGATGCAGCTAAAAAGCTTCTGGTGATTATGATGCAGCTAAAAAGCTTCTGGTGATTATGATGCAGCTAAAAGCTTCTGGTGATTATGATGCAGCTAAAAGGTTCTGCTGATTATGAAGCAGCTAAAAAGCTTCTGGTGATTATGATGCAGCTAAAAAGCTTCTGGTGATTATGATGCAGCTAAAAGCTCTGCTGATTATGAAGAGCAAAAAAGCTTCTGCTGATTATGAAGCAGCTAAAAAGCTCCTGCTGATTATGAAGCAGCTAAAAGCTTCTGGTGATTATGATGCAGCTAAAAAAGTTCTGGTGTTATGATGCAGCTAAAAAGCTTCTGCTGATTATGAAGCAGCTAAAAAGCTTCTGCTGATTAGAAGCAGCTAAAAAGCTCCTGCTGTTTATGAAGCAGCTAAAAAGCTTCTGGTGATTTTTGATGCAGCAAAAAAGCTTCTGGTGATTATGATGCAGCTAAAAGCTTCTGCTGATTATGAACAGCTAAAAGCTCCTGCTGATTATGAAGCAGCTAAAAAGCTTTGCTGATTATGAAGCAGCTAAAAAGCTCCTGCTGATTATGAAGCAGCTAAAAAGCTTCTGCTGATTATGAAGCAGCTAAAAAGCTTCTGCTGATTATGAAGCAGCTAAAAAGCTTCTGGTGATTATGAAGCAGCTAAAAGCTTCGGGTGATTATGATGCAGCTAAAAAGCTTCGCTGATTATGAAGCAGCTAAAAAGCTTCTGCTGATTATGAAGCAGCTAAAAGCTCCTGCTGATTATGAAGCAGCTAAAAAGCTTCTGGTGTTATGAAGCAGCTAAAAAGCTTCTGCTGATTATGAAGCAGCTAAAAGCTTCTGCTGATATAAAGCAGCTAAAAAGCTCCTGCTGATTATGATGCAGCTAAAAAGCTCTGGTGATTATGATGCAGCTAAAAGCTTCTGGTGATTATGATGAAGCTAAAAAAGCTTCTGGTGATATGATGCAGCTAAAAAGCTTCTGGTGATTATGATGCAGCTAAAAAGCTTCTGGTGATTATGATGCAGCTAAAAAGCTTCTGGTGATTATGATGCAGCTAAAAAGTTTCTGGTGATTATGATGCAGCAAAAAAAGCTTCTGGTGATTTTTGATGCGCAAAAAGCTTCTGGTGATTATGATGAAGCTAAAAAGCTTCTGGTGATTATGAAGCAGCTAAAAAGCTTTGGTGATTATGATGCAGCTAAAAAGCTTCTGGTGTTTATGATGCAGCTAAAAAGCTTCTGGTGTTTATGTGCAGCTAAAAAGCTTCTGCTGATTATGAAGCAGCTAAAAAGTTCTGGTGATTAGATGAGCTAAAAAGCTTCTGCTGATTATGATGCAGCTAAAAAGCTTCGCTGATTATGAAGAAAGCTAAAAAGCTTCTGGTGATTATGATGCAGCTAAAAAGCTTCTGCTGATTATAAAGCAGCTAAAAAGCTTCTGGTTATTATGATGCACCCTAAAAAGCTTCTGGTGATTATGATGCAGTTTAAAAAGCTTCTGGTGATTATGATGCAGCTAAAAAGCTTCTGGTGATTATGATGCAGCTAAAAAGCTTCTGGGATTATGATGCAGCTAAAAAGCTTCTGTGATTATGAAGCAGCTAAAAAGCTTCTGGTGATTATGAGCAGCTAAAAAGCTTCTGCTGATTATGAAGCAGCTAAAAAGCTTCTGGTGATTATGTTTGCAGCTAAAAAGCTTCTGGTGATTATGATGCAGCTAAAAAGCTTCTGCTGATTATGAAGCAGCTAAAAGCTT
The DNA here is from genome assembly GCA_016584305.1 of Chionoecetes opilio. Classification (NCBI taxonomy): domain Eukaryota; kingdom Metazoa; phylum Arthropoda; class Malacostraca; order Decapoda; family Majidae; genus Chionoecetes; species Chionoecetes opilio. The sequence continues at coordinate 3,552 of JACEEZ010022031.1, forward strand.
CTGGTGATTATGATGCAGCTAAAAAGCTTTTTGGTGATTATGATGCAGCTAAAAAGCTTCTGGTGATTATGATGCAGCTAAAAAGCTTCTGCTGATTATGATGCAGCTAAAAAGCTTCTGCTGATTATGATGCAGCTAAAAAGCTTCTGGTGATTATGATGCAGCTAAAAAGCTTCTGGTGATTATGATGCAGTTTTAAAAGCTTCTGCTGATTATGAAGCAGCAAAAAAAGCTTCTGGTGATTATGATGCAGCTAAAAAGCTTCTGGTGATTATGATGCAGCTAAAAAGCTTCTGGTGATTATGAAGCAGCTAAAAGCTTTGGTGATTAGATGCACTAAAAAGCTTTCTGGTGATTATGAAGCAGCAAAAAAAGCTTCTGGTGATTATGAAGCAGCTAAAAAGCTTCTGTGATTATGATGCAGCTAAAAAGCTTCTGCTGATTATGAAGCAGCTAAAAAGCTTTGTGATTATGAGCAGCTAAAAAGCTTCTGCTGATTATGATGCAGTAAAAAGCTTCTGGTGTTTATGAAGCAGCTAAAAAGCTTCTGCTGATTATGAAGCAGCAAAAAAGCTTCTGGTGATTATGATGCAGCTAAAAAGCTTCTGGTGATTATGATGCGCTAAAAAAGCTTCTGGTGATTATGATGCAGCTAAAAAGCTTCTGGTGATTATGATGCAGCTAAAAAGCTTCTGGTGATTATGATGCAGCTAAAAAGCTTCTGCTGATTATGATGCAGCTAAAAAGCTTCTGGTGATTATGATGCAGCTAAAAAGCTTCTGGTGATTATGATGCAGCTAAAAAGCTTCTGGTGATTATGATGCAGCTGAACGTTACATTGATGAATTTGCCAATATGGTATTTGATGAAAACCTATCCGGAGCAAATATACAATGCTGATGAAGCAGCACTCTACTGGTGCTACGTCCCTAGAAAAACATTAACAACGGCAGATGAAAGAGCACCATCAGGTTTTAAGGATGCTAAGGACAGGATGACTGTTCTTGGGTATGCAAATGCTGCAGGCACACATGTTAAAGTTGGCAGTGCTTGGAAAAAGCCAACATCCAAGATGTTTTAAAGGTGTAACAAATCTACCTGTGCATTATTATGCAAACAAGAAAGCATGGGTAACCACAGAAATGTTTACCCATGGGTTCAATAACCATTTCGTACCAGCTGGACGAGTTCATTGTAGGAAAGCTGGACTGGAAGAAGACTGCAACATTTTAGTGCTTCTAGACAACTGCTCCGCACATCCCCCTGTTGAGGTTCTTGTGAAAATTAATGTTTTTGGCGTTTATCTTCCCCCCCAATGTGACTTCTTTAATACAACCTTGTGACCAAGCAATTTGCGCTCAATGAGAAAAAGTAAAAACAATATTTCAGAACTGCATGCTTGATGCAGTCAAAAAGGTGTAGATATCAAAGACTTCTGAAAGAGTTCCGTAAAGGATGCCATTTATGCACTTGTTAATGCTTGGAAAGAGTAACAAAAAGAAACTTTAAAAAAAATGCTTGCACAAATTTTGGCCTACAACAATGTTTCGATGAAAATGAGCCTGCAGATTAAGATTTCTGATGGATTCCGTGTCACTAACGAGAGGAAGATGATATCAAACCTCATTGCTTATGCCAAAATTGTTGCAAGAGAAAATGTAAACATGTTAGAGTCAGCTGGTATTGAAGAAGTACTGAATGTTGACAATGACGTTCCTGTTGTGTATTCCTTGAGTGATGGAGAAATTGCTGCAATGGTATTAGATAACAATTAGCATGAGGATAGTAGTGATGAGGATGAAGACATTATGAACACAGGTGAAAAATGGCCATAGATGTTTAGGGTAAAACGGGTGTGATCAGTTAATTGGTGGCCTGGAAACAAGGTAAGTTCAGTGTCCATGAGGTTATGGCAGTTTATTCAATCAAAGAGAGATTGCTTAGACAGAAACCTCTGTTAATGAAACAAATGACACTGGAGGAAGTCTTTAAAAAGGCCGTCTCTCGTAGTGGTGCTGAACTTGAGAATCCTGTTACTGGCCCATCATCAGTTTGTCCAACTCCAACCCAAGACGATGGTCCCCCATAACAACGATGATGACATATATTCGCCAGAATCCTCAAACTAGTAGTTTTGTGCTTTAACTGCATGTAAGTATATTTTCTTGTGTTTAGCTTAGTTTGAGCCAGTTTATGTTTAAAGTTAAACTTAATGGGGTTTTTAATTTTTATTATTTATTCGGGGGCTTCAAGAATCCCCGAGCTAGGACACCTAAGGCCATGTAGCCCCGCTAGGGTGACAAGAGGGCGCTGCCAGCTTCACCGAGTAAAGCAGCTATTACAAGGGCACTTTTCTGTTCAGTGAGCAGTTTTGAGCAGTTTGCTCAATGAAAGCCTGTTGAGCAAGCAGCGAACTCCTTCCAAGTATTTTTGCTCATCATTTCATTGAGCAAAAATTATTTGAGTGAGCAAAAACGTTTTCTGTTATAAAGAACCGACAATAGTGGTGGACTATATTATTATTGCAAGATCTTTTTCTTATAAAACTCTTTACCGAATTATATGAAGGACAGTGGTGGTGGTGCAGGGTGGTAGCAGTGGTGAGGGTTTGTTAGGGTGTAGCAGTGGGGGTGGTGTTAGGGTGTAGCAGTGGTGGTGGTGCACGTGGTGTCAGGGTGTAGCAGTAGTGGTGGTGGTGGTGTTAGGGTGTAGCGCTGGTGGGTCAGGTTGTAGGAGTGGTGGTGGTGGTGTCAGGGTGTAGCAGTGCTGGTGGTGGTGTCAGGGTTTGTAGCAGTAGTGGTGGTGGTGGTGTTAGGGTGTAGCGCTGGTGGTGTCAGGGTGTAGGAGTGGGGGGTTGGTGTCAGGGTGTAGCGCTGGTGGTGTCAGGGTGTAGGAGTGGTGGTGGTGTCGGGGTTTTTTGTAGCAGTGGTGGGGGTGGTGTCAGGGTTGTAGCAGTACGTGGTGGTGGTGTTAGGGGGCGTAGCAGTGGTGGTGGTGTTAGGGTGTAGCAGTGGTGGTGGTGGTGTCAGGGTGTAGCAGTACGTGGTGGTGGTGTTAGGGCGAGCAGTGGTGGTGGTGTTGGGGGTGTAGCAGTGGTGGTGGTGGTGTCAGGGTGTAGCAGTACGTGGTGGTGGTGTTAGGGCGTAGCATTTGGTGGTGATGCAATTGGTGTTAGGGTGTAGCAGTGGTGGTGATGCACTTGGTGTCAGGGTGTAGCAGTAGTGGTGGTGGTGATAGCAGGGTGTAGCAGTGGGGGTGGTGGTTAGGGTGTAGCAGTGGTGGTGTTGGTCAGGGTGTAGCAGTGGAGGTGATGCACTTGGTGTCAGGGTGTAGCAGTATGGTGGTGGTGATAGCAGGGTGTTGCAGTGGTGGTGGTGGTAGGGTGTAGCAGTGGGGGTTTGGTGCGTCAGGGTGTAGCAGTGGTGGGGGTGGCGTCAGGGTGTAGAAAGTGGTGGTTGGGTGGTGTCGGGGTTTTGTGCAGTGGTGGTGGTGGTGTCATTGTGTAGCAGTGGTGGTGGTGGCGTCGGGGTTTGTAGCAGTGGTGGTGGTGGTGGTGTCAGGGTGTAGCAGTGGTGGTGGTGGTGTCAGGGTGTAGCAGTGGGGGTGGTGGTAGTGTCAGGGTGTAGCAGTGGTGGTGGTGGCGTCAGGGTGTAGCAGTGGTGGTGTCAGGGTGTAGCAGTGGTGGTGGTGGTCAGGGTGTAGCAGTGGTAGTGGTGGTAGTGTCAGGATGTAGCAGTGGTGGTGGTGGCGTCAGGGTGTAGCAGTGGTGGTGGTGGTGGTGTCAGGGTGTAGCAGTGGTGGTGGTGGTGTCAGGGTGTAGCAGTGGTGGTGTTAGGGTGTAACAGTGGTGGTGGTGGTGGTGGTGTTAGGGTGTAGCAGTGGTGGTGGTGGTGGTGGTTTTAGGGTGTAGCAGTGGTGGTGGTGGTGGTGTCAGGGTGTAGCAGTAGTAAGATTTTGCTCATCAAACACAGATCACCGTGTAATAGTTTCGTTGAGCAGCTCAGCGAAATCTGCTCACTGATCAGAAAAGTGCCCGTGTAATAGCGCCTTAACTGCCGGTATTGAGGCGCAAACTCGCGACCTTGTGGCCACGAGCCGAGCACTCTACCACTAAGCCACCTGTTCCCCTTGTAATGATATATCAAAAAAGCGTTAAAATCTACGCTAAAAATCTTCCATTCTGAAATCCGAAAAGTGTCTGGTCCCAAGGTTTTGGGATATGAGATTGTGAACCTGTAGTATATTCATTTCTAAGTTTACGTGTATTTGTATTACTGCCGGGCTGTAAAGCCTCCTCTAGTGACATCGCCGAACTTGGTGCGTCATCTGCAAGTCGTGGGGAGCGTTTTTGAAGCTCGGGGATTTTACAGATTTTGATTGCGGATTATTTAAAAACGGCTGACTGGATGCAAAAAATGACAACATATTGTTGGTATACACAACAAACCTCGATTTCCCGGACCTTCATTTCCCAAATATCGGATTTGCCGGACAAAATCCGAGGTCCGGGGATATGTCAAGTGTCCCGGACAATTTTTTTATTTTTTATATATTTTTTTTATTATTATGAAATGCCTGGTCCTTGTTCGTAAATTGACAAAGTTGTCCGGCGGTCCGAGCGTCTCCTGTCACTCCTGGTCAGTGTTCGCGCCTCTCGCCAGGTGGCAGCATGCTCAGTGGCCGTATTGTTTACATTTGGGCACACGACACTCACGGTTCACCTGCAAAGCCTCCGTTAGTCCCTGCCCCCCAAACTGCCTCTGGTGCGGGAACGTCTCTTGAGAACTATTGAACATTTTCCCTTCTGCCTCCCGCCCAGGTGGCAGCATGCTCAGCGGACGAAAAGTCCGCGGCGGGGTAGTTGTTTTTGGTGGTTGCCAGAGAGTAAATACTAGAGTATGATAAACGTCTGGGGGTGGGTAATGGCATAGGACTGTTGCTATTCCCGGACCAGTGCTCCCCCTATTAGTCCGGGCAAACGAGTTGTGTGTATTAAAATTCAAATTTTAAGAAAATTTCATATTGCATATCTATAAAAATATTAAACTCTACCCAAGAAATAAGGTTTTTAATTTTATTAGAAATATTTATAATACTGGGGGTAATAGTATTAATCTAGTGCGTCCCCCAGTTGGTACACCCCTCTACAACAATAGTGTATTGTGTGAAGGTCCTCAGTTATGGAATTATCTTCCTATTGATATAAAACGTCTAATGGATGCTGGAAACTTGCTTTAATTCAAGAAGAAAATAAAGAGTTTTTTGTTTATTTGTCAAAAAGCATGATTTAAGAGAATGTATAAATTATTATATAAAAATGCGTAGCTATGTATTATTTTTTTATTCGTATTGTACAGTTGGGTTTATTCATTATTGTATAGTTGGTAGTCAATTATGATGCCTATACAAACTGAACAAACCATTTTGTTATGATTCTGTCTGTCTGAGAGCTTATGCTCCACAGATCGTGCCATTTTATTATTTGTTTTTTTTTATATATTTAATTATCTTTTGGTGATGTTGTCATGGCAATAAATTTACGTACTGCTCCAGTTTCAGCACAGCCTGGCACCAGCAATGCTCCAGTAGCCATCAGCAGTGCTTTAGGGGGAGCTTCCTAGCCCTCTGATCAGGGTAAAAACCTACTCTTGAGTCCCCACTTTACCATCCCCGGCCAAAAGAAACTCATCTCTCCACCACACAAGGTAAATGAAAAATCTCCACAGTAGTACTTTAATATTTTTATACATTACAGGTATGTATTTACATCTTTATTTACATTGTTTATTATGCTGTTTACCATGTGTACACGGGCAGCACTGTTTACGGACTTAGTGCTTTTGTTCTTCCTATATTTACGCACCTTGGGGAAAATACCCTGGCACTAATGGACAATCGGGTCTAACGGACCACTTTTCCCCCTTTTTGTGCCCTTGATTTGGGTTTATCTGTACTTACATTTGTGAGACACGGTAGATGTATATAAAAGAGCAGCCAAAATAGATAGATTGGCGCGTGGGCAACCCCCGCTCGGCTTATTTATACTGCCGACGACCGATAGTAGTCCATAATACCCCCGATATTAATGCCACCGATAATATATATGTCGGCCGGCCAACCTCCGCACCAAACCCCGCATTTATTGAACTTATTAGGTAAATCCCCACCTATTTCCAGAGTGGCAGAAACATTTTTTTAAAGGCGAAAACTTGTTATATAGAGGTCCGTAAAAGCGAGGGTTTATTGTACTCCTATACAGTACTGGTCAAAGTATGCGGCGCCCTGCTCCCGCTCCCGCACAACAAACAATACGTAAGGAAATGTATAGAAAATAATGTATTATAATAACCTTTTAATACTTGGTTGGGTGGCCTTTTTTCTTCTTCTGGCTTGGAGATGTCAGGGTAGTGATAGAGCTAGGTTTCTTAGGTGTTTAGGTGAGGTGTTTGCCCAGGATCACGGATGGCCTTCTCGAGCTTGGGTGTGGAGCTGACGTCTTCCCTGCAGATCCTTCTTGACCCTGTGCAAAAAGGTTCTCAATGGGTTGAGGTCCGGGCTGTTACCTGGCCAATCCTTTATGAAGGGTACCATGCAGTCATCAAGCCAGAGGACAGATTTGGCAGTGTGAGCAGGAGCACCGTCCTGTTGAAACACACTGGCACGTGTGAGCTCGAAAGAATCTGGGAAATGTTCACAAAGCAGCTCCAGGTAAACACCTTATTCACTTTAAGGTTTTTAGGAAGCACAACAAGCCTGCCTAAAGCTCTGCCAGAGAAACAAAACCCCCCACCATAAGTGAATTGGGTGTTATACGGGCTCTCCACATACCGTGATTCGAGGGGGTCCTGCCTGGGCGACGTTTCACTCGAGCTCCTCGGTTTACATGTCACAGTAAATGTTGCCTCATCAGACCGCAACACTGACAACCAGTCATCATCAGTCCAAGCAAGATATTTCTTGGTGAAAGGTGACCCTGTGAGTTCCCTGTGCACGGTAAGAAGTGGCTCTTCAGTGGCTGTATATAAAACAATAATATAAAACAAGTAAAAAAAATAGGGGTCGTCTTTGGAAAATGTGGAGAACAAAACAGTCTCTTATCAATCTGATTTCACAAAAGCATGAAGGACAGAGGTTGCAACGTAATCCAGAGGGGGATGCAGATGTGGAGATTGTTAAGGGAGCAGTGTCAATGTCATCCAACAAAAGGACTAGTCTCATTGGGGAAGATACAGATCTATTTGGGGTTGTTACTTTATCACGCGTCAAACCAGCGATGGCAACAAGCTTTATTTCTACTCGGATAAAGGGAGTCCTGCAACAGTATACGACATTAAGGTTTTGAAGAAGTTGCTTGGAAACGATGTCTGCAGCAGTCTTCTGTTCCTGCATGCATTCACGGGATTGCGATACCACTTCCCCGGTTTTTGGAATCGGAAAAAAACTCGCTCTACCAAGGTTTTGAAGGGAGACTCTGTCTTCATAGCTGTGCTAAAATGTTTACCACACACTAAGAAAAACATAGCTGAGATTGAAGACGCTGGGTGTAAAGCGATGGTGGCATTGTTCGGGGGCAAACCTGGAGACAATCTGTCTGCAATGAGGTATTCTGTCTCTGCCGAAAAGTTGGTTCAGCCAAAAGCTTTTTTACACCTGAACGACTTTCCACCGACCTCCTCTGCAACGAAGTATCATGCCTTCGGGGGTTACCTCCAAGTGATGCTTTGGAGGACAATGGTGAGGCCATGGACACTACTGAATGGGGATGGGAATTGCAGAACAACAGTCTAGTTCCAGTGATGATGGATACTTCACCTGCGCCAGAAAAAAATTCTGAAAATAATTCACTGCAATTTTTCTCGTGGGTTGTAGTACACTTCGGTGCACTTGCAAAACACACGGACTTATCTGTTCACGGTATGCGGACCATGTCAAGAAGGGCATTGTTGACAATATGAGTGGGGGAAGCAGTGTCTGATGATGAAAATAGAGACTATTAAAATGACACGGTTATTCAGTGATGAAGTAGGTCTTAAAATGCACTGTGTATTCTATAATTTTAGAAATGTACATGTATGTCATGACGTCATTGATGACGTCATGACCTCGCCTGTCCGTGTATTAGTATAAAACTTTGTATAAAAATTGTTTATATCAACATATATAGTATAAAAAATGTAAACTCTTCTGTAACCTACAGCTACAGCTTTGAAATAAGGAAATAGTGGTTATTTAGTGCGATGGCGTCATCGTTTATGACGTCATAGTTAGGGGCCTTTGTGGGTGATCAATTTTTGGTAACTTTTAGTATGTTGTTCCCCCCATATAATGTATAGGTGTATAGTCCCTCAAATAGTCCCTCAAAGTAAAAAAAAAGAAAAATGAACATTTTCATTTTTTTTTTTATTTTTATTTTTGAGGGGCTACAATTTTTATCTAATTAGAAAATAAAAAAAATCACCCTTGACGTCCTAGCGGCTTTATTCCTCTTTCGAATGACACCTCTACCGACTCTCTCCGACTAATATTGACGGAGGAGAGTCTTTGGGGGGACCCCCCTAAAATCACGTTTTCTTTCGCTAACTCGTTTTTTTATGCGTCAAATCAAAATTTTCCCATAAGACGACCCCTATTTTTTTACTTGTTTTAGATATGTACCAAGTTCAAAGATGTAGGTTTAATAATAAAGAAAAAAAAAATTTGGGGGAGTCGATCCCTTAACATTTTATAGCTTTGGCGGCCATATTCTTTGACGTCACATTTGGACCTTTTTGGTAACCATATTTTTGGTAAACTTTTATTATGTTTTTCCCTACTGTAATACTACCAAAAAAAAACAATAAAACGCTTTCTTGGGGAATTTTTTCAGGGTCAAAACCCTATTTTGACTGGGCTATTTGGTCTAGTCTCTGACACGGAATCGAGAGACTGAAGCGCCTTTGTTCCCTAAAAACCGTCAAGCCGTGGAATGTATCAGTACGAGGCTGCGGGAAAAAGGGAAAAAGCAATGTTTCTTATTTTCTCAAAAACCGGATTTTTTTTCAAAAAACGTTACAGATGGAAAAAATCCCCCATTTCAACAGGCTTTCCCCGTGGTTTTAAACAGATTAAAATTCCATTGCAAAATGAACGCTATAAGTGTGTTTTTACGGCATATTTCCCGAAAAAAATATTCCATAAACCCCGGGGACGCAGTCATACATGCGTCACTCTTGCTAATAATAAATTTACATTTTTAATAGTAGCATACGATCCTGCATAGATGCTCTCCTCAGACATAAAAGAAATGTTTGCCGGATAAAAGATAGATGTATGGTGCGTCAATAAGCTTGCTGGAAAGTGAACATAACAAAATTGCGCAAATATAAAAAACTGTTATATCTCAAGATTGATATAAGCAAAAATTAAACGGATAGTTGCTTAGGGTAGATCTCGTTTAGCTTAACAAAAAGTATTATGACATATTTGGTCTAGGGTTTAAAAGTTACATAGTAAAAAAAATAGGGAAACGCAATAAAGGTAGTCGCCTCCTGGGCAGTGGGGTAGCGTGCCTGGCTACGAATCTGCGGGCCTGGTTCGATCCCGGGCCAGGGCAAGCCGGTGACCAGCCTACCAGCTGTTCTTCCTCCTTCGGGTTGATAAAAAGTGTACCTGGGGTAAACCTGGGAAGGTAACTGTGGGAACCCGGGAGTCTCACTAGCCCTGTGTCCGGGGTAACGGGTCCTCACCCACCACAGGCTCTAAGGGGTAATGCCACGGAGATGAGCACCGCATGCCACGCGCAGCTTAGCGTATGCTCCCATCTTTACCTTTAAAGTAATCGTCCAGACCATTTTATCATTCCTGATTTAATGCAATCAAATCATAGCCATTAACGAGTATATCAACAATACGTCGTCACTTGTGTATCCAGTCAGCCATTTTTAAATAATCCGCCAATCAAAATCTGCAAATTCCCAGAGTTCTCAAAACACTCAAGATTGCAGACGCTCAGGCTCAGGCTCCGTGACGTAGCATCAGGGAGGCTCCTCTTCCCGCGCTTGATCAGAGGCACGTAAAAACAGAGATAAATATAATAGTACTTTAAGATAATTGGGTGTTTTGATAGATTTTTTTGCTATATGCCACATGCATGCATCCTTTATGGGGGCAGCATGCTTCCTTTTCCCCCACACACGCCTACACACCGACACCCTTCCACACAGCTTGCATACACGCCTCCTTCCCCCACACACGCCTCCGTCCCACCACACGCCTGCACACCGACACCCTTCCCACACTCACGCCTGCACACACGTCTCCGTCCCACACACCACCTTCCCCACCGACACCCTTCCAAAACTCACGCTGGGACACACGCCTGACACCGAAACCCTTCCCACCCCACGCCCCCTTCCCCCACACACGCCTGCACACACGCTTCCTTCCTACACAGACGCCTGCACACCGACACCCTTCCCACACACCGCTTGCATACACGCCTCCTTCCCACACACACGCCTGCAGACACGCTTCCTTCCCACACACACGCCGCACACCGACACCCTTCCCACACAGACGCCCCCTTCCCACACACACGCCTGCACACCGACATCCTTCCCACACACACGTCTGCACACCGACACCCTTCTTACACACACTCCCGCACCCCAAAGCCTCCTTCCCCACACACACGCCCCCCACACACGTGTGTATTGTGTGTGTATGTGTGTGTGTGTGTGTCGGAAGGGTGTTGGTGCAGGGCGTGTGTGTGGGAGAGTGTCGGTCACAGCGACAGATTCACTGTCTGGGCAAATGAAGTACAATCGCTCATCTAACATTGCCGACAGGTGTCAGGCAGTGTCTGCGGGCGTCCCGTTCTGACGTCACCAATAACAGCATAGCCCTGTTGGAGGGAAGATTTTTTTTTTCGCGCGGCTTTCACAAAAGTCGTTGTTTTTACGGAAATAAGGCCCGGGAAATCAATTATTTTTGGTGGATTAGGTGTTTTGAATCCATTCATTCAACATAATTAGGCAAAACAAAAAGGGTTTTGGACGATTACTTTAATAAAGGTGTATTTTGACCATTATAAGCAGGGCTAAAAATTGGGCGAGTTTTATTAGCATACAGACCTATAAATGATTCTCAATAACAATTGTACATTTTCAAAGAACAATAATACATGTTTTATATATTTTTCTCACAGAAGCAGTTTCGTTTTGAAAGTGGGTACAAAATATATTCGTGGGTAAATAAGCTACAAAGGCTCAACAATTGCTTTTTGTACATTAGCAAAAGCCACTATGAACAACGTCTCCTGCAAATCCGGTGAAAAAAAAAGTTGCTGAAATTGTGTAGGCTATGGCCCATGAATTATTTGTGAAAATCACATTTGCATTAATAAATCTATCTTAAACTCGAGAAAATTATCTTAAACCCGAGAGAGCTCGCACGCGTACGTCTAGTCTCTGACATGGAATCTGAGAGATGAAGCCGCGAAGCGCCTTTGTTCCCTAATAAAAACGTTCAGGCCATGTCACACGGGGAATATTTCCGGCATCTTTTGGTATCTTGCTACCAAAAGATGCCCGTACCGGTGGCAAAGGTGGGGCATTGTCACACGGCGTTTCGGCTACGAGCATCTTCCTACCGGCATCTTCCTAGACCCGCGCCCAAAACAAAACACTATGGATCGTGCAACAAGACTGGTAGTATACAGGGTGTAACACGAGTTTTTGCAAATATTGATACAGGAGATGGACTGAATTATTTAAGAACAAAATGCTCTATACCCATATGCTTTCTGAAGCTTCCTTTTCGTGACATGGAGTGAGAAAGAATTACCGCGGCCGTCATGTAACTCACGGCTAGCGGGAGGTAGGAGGTATGCGATGTGCACCGCGCGTATGCCCCCCAGTGAAATTATGAATTATTTAATCATAATTTCTACTAGTTATGGGGCAATTACCGTATCTTATAAGTTTTAAACTACACAATCGATATTTAAAAAACAGCTGTTATTTACCAAATAAGCAGTACATGAGAACAGCAGGGCTGTCATAAGCAATAAAGCAAAGGGCTACTTGGCATCATGTCGGGGAGGAGAGGTAAGGAGGGTAGGGATGGGGTGCCCGTGCCAGGCTACATCAGCTGTGTCCCTCCTTCTCCCGCCCAGATTAGCGGCAGTGTTTAGTTTGAGAGAGTGAACTCTGCGGACAATGCCCCTACTCTTACCGTAACGTGGAGTATGCGGATATGGTGTTATCTACGGGTTCTGCAATGGAAGTGCAAATGCTGCCGTACAGGAATACAGAAGAAGATACCCTAACAGAAAATGTCCCCCAAAGTTCGAACATTTTACACGGTATTTCAACACCTTCGTGACAAAGGATCTTTCCCTGGAATTGGGTGCAACAAACTGAAAGGATAGGGGAACATGGAAAGGTGAGGCAGATTCTTCATGCAGCGGGAAAACAGCCCAGACATAAGCACAAGAAGAATTTCCCTCGACTTGGAGTTTCTCAATGAAAGCATGGGGGGTGCTGAGAAAAGAAGGTCTTCATCTATATCATCGCACAAGGTTCAACATCTTCAGGATGGAGATTCAGTGAGGCGATTGGGGTTTTGTAAATCGCTACAAGCAAATTCCCAGCTGTTTGGAAATATATTTTTTTCACCGATGAGGCCACATTACCCGTGCCGGAATGCATAATGCTCATAAGAACATTGGTGGTCAAAAGAGAATCCTACAAGATGGTAGAAAGTAATTTCCCGCAAAGGTTTTCTATTAATGTCTGGTGTGGCATGATTGGTGAGTAATTGATTGGCCCACACATCTTTCAAAATCGCATTTAAAGGGGATATTTTTTGCTAAATTTTTGATAGATCACCTCCCCTCACTCCTAGAAGATGTCCCCCGGGACACGGCGCCGACTAGTATTTCAGCATGACGGGCACCAACCACACTTCAGTAAGCAAGTGAGGCAGCATCTTGACCAAGCATTTCCTGGACGGTGGGTAGGCCGGGGAGGACCACAACCCATGGCCTGCCAGATCACCAGACCTAACACCAAATGGATTTTTATCTCGGGGAGACATGAAATCACATGATACAATAAGAAAAGTGACAAAAAAGCAAGAAAATTCTGGAGAGAATAATGGCAGCTTCACAGCACATCAAGAACAAGCCAGAAATTCTAAGAAAAAGTGTTCATTCCATACTACAGCGAGCGCAAAGTGTATTGAAATGATGGTGGCCACTTTGAAAAACTTGATGTGATCATCACAACATTAAGGTAAGTCATGATGACAAGAGACAGTACGTAAGAGTAAGTAGATCGAGCTGCCGGGATATTATGACATTCAGCTGTAGACGTTGCCAACGTAGCATTTTACAGTATTAGTGGGGTCAAATTTCAGCTATTCATGTAATGCTTATCAGTAAATTTTAAAGGATCTTTGTCTCGTTATAAGATACTGTAATGCTCCCTAATTTGTAACAATATAATTAAAACTAATGTTCATAATTTCACAGAGATTACCCCGATCCGTAAATAATCCCCATATCCGCATACTCCACATTACCGTAAGCGTACAACAATGTCTACAGCTTATTTCTTCAAATTGATAAAAAAATAAATCATGAGTTTAACTCTCTCAAACTAAACACTGCCGCTAATCTGGGCGGGAGAAGGAGGCGCCGACATGATGGCCAAGGGAGCCCTTTGCATTATTGCTTATAATAATGCAAAGTATATATATTATAGACTGGCATCTATAATATGCCCTGCTGTTCTCATGTACTGCTTATTTGGTAAATAACAGCGTTTTTTAATACGATTTTGTAGTTAAAACTTATAAGATACTGTAATTGTCCATAAAATAGTAGAAATTATGATTAAATAATTCATAATTTCCCCGGGGGGCATACGCGCGAGTGAAAAATCGAAATCCCTCCTCCCTCCCGCTGCCGTGATTTACTTTGAACGGCCCGCGAAATTTCTTTCTCACCCCAAATGTCACGAAAAGGGAAGCTTCAGAAAGCATAGGGGGATAGACATTTTGTTCTTTAGAAAAATTTTGGGTCTTTTCCCCCGGTATCAAAAATTTGCATAAACTCGTGTTACACCCTTTTTATATATATATATATTTTATAAAATATATACTTTTATATTTTATATAAAATTTTAATATATATATAATATAATTTTGATAAACAAAAGGGTTTTTTCCCTCTTTTTGGCCTTTTTTTTCCCCTTCGAAAAAAAAATTTTCCCTAAAACGGGGGAAATTGTCCGCATTGGCACCACAGGCCCCAAAAATGTAAAACAAGGATGCCGGTTTATGGGGGAAAAAAGGAACAAAACATGCGCGAATTTTGCTTTTTGAAACCAAAAGAGCCGGTATCAGGGTAAAAATGATCCCTGATACGCTTTTGCTCCCAAAAGGGTTTGCCAAAAAAAAAAAAGTGCCCCTTTTTGTGACCCCCCTTTATGTTCACCCGTCCCTGCGGCCCATTCCCACGGGGACCTTTCCGGTACCCCCTAAGGGGGCCCCTCATGTAAGGGGCCCTACGCCCCCCAAAAGGGGTTCCCCTTTGGGGCGTGAAGCGACCTTAACAAGGGCAAAAGGGCGGAAAAAAAAAAACCGGGGAAACACCAGAAAGAAAAAAATTTTTTTAAAGGGTGGGAATTTACTGAATGCGAGGGTGAAACACGAGCGAGCGTTGCTCTCCCACCAAACGGCTGGGGGAAAGGGACTAAAGGTTTGGTAGCGGGGAAGGCGGGGTGCGCCCCAATTGTTCCCAAACTAAAAACACTAATATTGGTCCAAAATATTACAGAGACCATAAAAAGCCCCAAAACGTGTCCATTTTTACATTTCCCCAATACCCCCGCGCCTTTTCCCTACATGAAAAAATAAAAATTTTAAAGGAGCGAGAAATGAACATACCCAACGTTATTTTTTTTTTATGAAAAAAAAATTTTGGGGACCAGTTTTTAAAAAAATTTTTTTTTTGATAAAGAAAAGTATTGATAAAACGAAGTTAAACATTGCCCTTTGGGCCTAAATTCTTCATTTACTAGTCCCAAAGTAAATAAAATATACAGTGAAGGGAAAGGGTAATAATTTTTTACCCATGTTCCATCTTTGTACAATATTGTATTTAGGAAGGAAATGGCGAAATGGTGTAAAAACCTGTCATCTTTTCAAACAATTTGTATTAAATTGCACGGAGACAATTAAGTGGTTCCAAAATCCCTAAAGTTGCACAGAACCACGCTAATTAAATTACCTTCAGCCATTTAGCCCCGGAAGGGGGGGGTTTTCCCTTGGGGGAAAATTTTTCTTCTTTTGAGAGTTCGCCTCTTTTTTTCTAGATTTTTGGGTTTTTCCTTTGCACCAGTTTTTTTCCTTTGGGCTAAATTTTATGAAGTAAACTACGGGGGGAGAGTGACTAAACCCCACAAACGTTTAAAAAAAAGGTGTTTATGATGTGTAAGGCCCGTGTCACTAGAACGAATTTTCCGGGCACTTTTGGGATTTTTTTTACCAAAAAAATGCCCCGCAGTGGTGGCAAAAAGTGCGGGGTGTTGTCACACGGCGTTTCGGCTAAGAGCATCTTCCCGCCCGATTAGCTAAGATCTGTATTTTTATCTTAGTTTTCTTACTTCTATGGATCTATAAAATGGGCCTTCCCCGTTTTATAACCCTAAAAATTTCCCCATTTCCCCTTTATAACCATAAATTTAAAACCCCTCAAAACCTTATTTTATTCATAAATCCCAAATAAAAAAACAAAGAAAAATTTTTTAAACCCCCTTTTCTTGTAAAGACACACGCACCTATTTAAAAATTGTTTTTATCAACATTTTCCCTCATAACTTCTCATCAACAAATAAAACTTAACCAATACCTAAATTTAACGTAAAAAAAATATAAATAACACGCAGTGTTATTTTTTATCATGCACGGTTTGTATATATAGAGTTTAAAAAACCCATTTTTTATCCCACCCTTTCTTACCAAAACTTTTTTTTCCTCCCCTCAACTTCTTTTTTCCCCCCTTTTCACACTATACAGGAGAACCCGTTTTTTTCCCGGGACCCCTGGGGGGGGGGGGGGGGGGGGGGGGGGCCCTGCCGGATAACTTATTTTGCCCTGGTTTTTTTAGGTTACTCTTTGGGGAAACGCCCAAAAAACCCATTTTTTTTTTTTTTTTAAATCAAAGGAACCCGGCCAAGGGGCCAAAAAACAAAAAATGGGGAAAACAAAAATCCGCTTAGGTTTCCAGTCCCTAAAAAAGAAGACAGTTTAAAAGAATTAAAAAAAAAAAAAAGGGGTGAGCCAATTTGGTTTGGGAGGTGTTCTTGTTACTCTTTTTTGAAAAGATTTAAGTCATAAAGGAAAAAGGCCAAAAAAAAAAAACAGGAAGGGGAGTTCCAGAGTTTTTCAGGGAAAGGATGAAAAGGGGGGGCCAAAACCCCCCGTTTTCCCCGCCCCAAAAATTTAAATAAACTTTTTGCCCGGGTTTTTCAGTTTTTAAAATAATTTTACCTAATTAATTTTCCTTTGGGGTTTTCCCTTTAGTGCCCCCCCCTAACCCCCCACCTCGTTTAGGATTGGGCAAGCTAGTCCTCGTGTCGCACGCCACCAAAAACGAACATATCCTCTCTTTTTTAAAAGGATCTCCTTTAACGAGCTCAAGCTACCCGTGGTCCTCCCTGCTGGAGGGGCCCCCGGGAAAAAAAAAAAAAAAAAAAAAAAAAAAAAAGCCGGGTCGATTAGTGCCGTTGGGTTTTTAGGCTGCCGTTGTTTTTAAAAGCCGGGTTTAAAAGAGGTTCCCCCTGCATTACTATTTTCTATATAAAAAATTTTAAGTATATTCCCTTTTTAACCCGCACCCTTTTTTCCCTAAACATATCACACAGAGATGTACAAACCAAAATTGGGGCCACCCAAGATTGGTCAAATTTTTCTTTTTTTCACTGTAATGTGTAAAAAGTTGTCCCGGGGCAGGCCCTTTAAATGATCTATCCCTTAAAAAACGGCCCCAAATAAAAAATGGCCCCCATAAATACGCGTCGAGATACGGGCTTCAGCAGGTTTTTTTTATTTTTTCATCGAAGTAAAGGGAAAAAGGGGGGAGAGACTTTTTTTCAAGTTTTTAAGTAAAAACCCTTTTTATTTTTTTTTAATTATTTTTGATTTAAATTTGCATTTTTTTTAAATTTTTAATTTTGATAATTGTTTAGAATGTCAAAAAAAACCCTACGTTTTTAAAAATTTTTCTGGGCGGCCCCACGTCTTACGCTCTTAAGAAATTGTCAAAAAAGCCCTACGTTTAGGGACATTTCCCTACGGTTGGAAAAACATCCCCTTCACCCCCAGACCTTCCTTTTTGCAATAAAAAAATCGTATGTTTTTAGTCATAAAATCAGGAAAAAAACTGAATTCCCAAAGAGTTAGTGGACAAGGATAAAACCCCCCCTCACAAGCCTAAACAAGAAACCAGCAGTCTGGGTTCTCCCCCTGGTAAGAAACAACGGACCGATCAGCGTTTCGTGTCCGGGGGAACTCCGACGTGAATTTTGACGTAGTGTAGGAGAAGCAGAACAATCGTGCAAAGATGATACAAGCATAAAACTTGTCACACTTGTTCTCCAGTGATATAATCAAATCTCCCCGAGGCCATGAAAACAAAAACGGGGGCCCTTTTCAAGATGGCCCCCAAATTTGCCCCGAATTTGACGTTTGTTGGAAGTATTTGTAGTGCCCTTTTTGATGATTAGGTGGGGTTTTTAGTTTTCAACCCTCCCGAAGTAGTTTTCCCGCTTAAAAGCAACTGAACTATTTTCTATTTTAAATTTTGTTTATGTTTTTCAACGTTTGAGGGCTATGGGGTGTAGGGGTGTAGTGTTAGAGGTAGTACCTTTTTTTCAGCAGTCAGCCCAACCATGGATGGATAGGCACTGGTCCTCACCATGGCCCAAACCTCATCTAGGCCCCAAGAAGAGCTAGTCTTGAAGCGCAAGTGAAATCCCAGACAAAAGAACAAAGGGAGATCAATCATCATTGAGGTCGCACTTATCATCCCTTACGTAGTACTAAAGACTTTTGATGACAGCAAAGAAACATCACCCCAAACGGTGGAATCCTATGGTGCCAGGTACGGGGGTGGACGTAGTTTTTGATGGTAAAGAAGTAAAGTTGAAATCCGGAGAGGTCGAAAAAGGGGAGGAACAGAAAAAAAAGATGGGAACGAGTAAGACACCAGGTAAGGCAAAGCTTTTCGTGACGCAGCAACAAAAACTGAGCTTTTTTCACTCCTTTCAAAAAAGAGTGGAAGCAGAGACGAAAAGCACAGTCATGTACAAAAGGAAAAGGGATGCCATTAGAACAAAAGGGAAAGTTCGGATGCTGTTCCCCATTTTTGTCAGAAGAAGTGACAGTCGAAATTTGTCAGCCAGGGATACAACGATGATGGGAGCAAGTCTATTATCTTTAAGGCTAATAAAGGACGGTAGTATAGCAATATCTCCATTTCATTGTTTCAGCTTCATTTGGTAACAAAACCTTCCCATCCCTTAAAAAACCCTTTTTTTACAGCCCGTCAAATTCGATCAGACCGTAGTTTATAAAAGTATTTATGTGACAAAGAAGTTTTTTTTTTAAAAAAATTTTCGCTTTAAAGGAAAGAGAAATTGTTTTGCTAAAAATAAAAAAGGCTTATTTTTCAGCTGCATTTTTATATTTTATGTAACCCATCGAAGCACCACTAAAACATTTTAAAATTTAATTTTTCATAAGATAATAGTACATCAAAGTTTAATCCAACTTTATCTCATATTATATATGTGAATACTTTTTTTCCCACATCCCCCTAGTCATCATAAACCACCACTGAATCATACTCAACTTCAAAATTTCATATCAAAATACTGTCATGAAAGTTTATCCAAAAATTATGAATGATATAACAAAAACAAAGAAATAATACTTTTGGTTTTCCATCATCCCCTGCATCATTAAAATCTGAACCAATTTTTAAAAATTTACTTAACGTTAAAAATACAATTTTGTATCCAACATTATTGCTTTTAAAAACCCACAAAACTAACAAAAACCAAAAAACAAGTTTTTCCTAACACCCTAGCATTTGAAAAGGACAGAATTGAAAAAGATTAAATTAACACAATCATGTGAATTTCATGTCAAATAAAAAAAAGCCCGGCTATCCCTGTTACATGAATGTCTAAACTTTACTCATTGAAGAGACATTATCATCAGTCACGTCATACCATCACTTCCAGCTGGCTCCATTTCATCACACGTAGTCAGACAATCGTCCCACTGTCAGCATCGTTTTAGGTGCCCCCGAGCTTGTCAGCCAGTGCGTGGGAGTAGATCCCTTTGTCCCACACAGGTCCCCAAGGGCCCTTCCCCCTCCCAACCTGACCTTGGCTTGCCTTTTTACCCCGGTCGGGGAAAAATGTGCTCTTTCCCAAAATTCCGAATTGGGGGGACCCCCCGGATGTGTGTGTAAGGCCCTCTTTCATGGTGGGAAGTGGCTATGCGCGTGCCTGAGGGGAAACAGGCGATTTTTCCTTGGCCCATAATCATTTTTCGAGGTCTCATGTCGTAAGTTTGTCACCCTTTTACGCTCTACCATAAGTCACAGTGAAGCGTCAGTTCATGTTTTAACTCTTTTGGCACTCCCCCGTATCCCAAGTTTTCGAGCACGGGATGTATTTGGGGGAGATAAGTTTTACAGGCTTTTTTTTGCCAATCCCCGGAAAGCGCTAGTGGTCGCAGCCAGTGTTGATGGAGACCCGAGCCATTTGAGATGTGCATTTTTTTGGGCCCAAGTCGCAGCAATTTGCAACGTTTATTAGCCGTTGTTTTGCCTGTGCCGTGTCAAACAGCTTGTATGTCATCATGGGGCAGCATAGGCAGCAAAATGAAGAAAAAATCCCAACAGAAAAAAGTATGAAAATGGCGCGGCGTCGATGAAAAAATTTTGTTTTGTGGGTACCATCAAAATGGGGCCCAAAGGACAGTGCATTTAAGTTTTTTCACTGTTACCAGTTGATTTTCCCCTTTAGGGGATCCCAATGGTCAAAAACCCTAGGTCGGAGGTTTTGGGGGGGGGGGGGTGCAGGTGGGGGCCCTACTTGGCCCATGACCATAAGAAATCAGAGAAGAGGTACTGTGAGAGTTAATTGTCGGCCTCCTGTAACCAACCCTCCCTGGGTATGCTACTACATAGCCCCCCTGTGTTTGTATAATTTTAGTTATAAAGTGTGTAAAATTGGGGTTACGTGTGCACTGCCCCAGTTGCCCTGACAAAAATGGTTTTTCATTTGGCGGTTAAATATGGGCTGAGAGTGGATTGAAATTTAAGGAAGGGTTTTTTGGGGCTTACAACTTTGCTTTGACTTTTCCCCTATCTATACGGAAATGCGTTTATACTAAAAAAAAAGCTTCAAACCCCGTTTTTTACCCGGAGGGGTCTGCCCCCCCCCCAAAAAAAAAAAATATGAACAAAATTGTTCTTCGCAAGATGCACAATTTGGGATGAGATCATTGTTACGTCTGTAGGACAAAAACCCTACCAAATTTTTGGCAGCTAAAATGGTCAAAAACCCACCTTAGGTTTTTTTTTTTACTATGAAATATTGACCCCAGACCAAAAAAATTTCCCCGAATACCTTTTGTTAAGCTAAAAAATCTTCTAACATTACGTTTTTTTTTATTTTATCTGTATAATATAATATATTTTTATTTTGACACCTTTTGCCGTTTAATGACACAGCTTATTGATGCACCATACATCTATCTTTACCTCTAACATTTTTTATGTTTGATGGAGGCGTTTTTGCAGGAATGTATTCCAAAATTTAAAAAGTACATTCTTATCCGCAAAAAGTTTTAGTGTATGGGAATTTTCCCTTGATTCGGAAATTTTTTTGGGTAATATGCCCAAAAAAAACTTAATTTGGTCTTTTTCAAGGAATTAAATCTGCTTATACCACGGGAAGCCTTTTAAATCTATATTTTTCTCCATAACGTTTTTTCGTTTTTCCCTTTTTTTTAATTTTACCCCAAATTTTCTTTGGGAGAAAAAAGGGGAATTTTTAAAATGGGGGAAACATTTTGGGCCCTTCCCCCAACCATTTCCCCCCCCCGGGGCCTCGTAAAATAAAAAAAATTCCCCAAGGGCTAACCCGGTTTTTTTTGTTACCGAACAAAATTTTTTTTTTAAATATTTAAAACGGGTTTTTTGTTTTTAAATTTAAAAAAAAAAAGGGGGAAAAAAAAAAAAAAAAAAAATTTTTTCCAAACGGGGGGGTTTAAAAAAAAAAAGGTCCCAAAAAAAAAAAAAAAAAATTTTTTTTTTTTAAAAAAAAAAAAATTTTTTTTTAAAAAAATTTTTTAAAGGAAAAAAATTTTTTTAAATTTAAAATTTGGGAATTTTAAAAACCCCTTTCCCCCTTTTTTTGGGGGGGGGAAAAAAATTTTTTTTGGGGGGTTTTTTTTAAAAAAAATTTAAAAAAAACCCCCCCCTTTTTTTTTTAAAAAAAAAAAAAAAAAAAAAGGTTTTTTTTTTTAAATTTTTTGGGAAAAAAAAAAAATTTTTTTTTTTTTTTTTCCCCCCCAAATTTTTTTTTTTTCCCCGGGGGAAAAAAAAAAAAAATTTTTTAAAAAAAAAATTTTTTTTTGGGGGAAAATTTTAATTTAAAAAAAACCCAAAAAAAACCCCCCCCGGAAAAAAAACCCCCCCAAAAAAAAACCCCCGGGACCCGGAAAAATTTTAATTTTTTTTAAACCCCTTTTCCCGGCCAAAAAAAAAAAAAAACCTAAAACCCCCCCCCCCCAATTTTTGGGGGGCCCCAAATTTTAAAAAAAATTTTTTTAAAAAAAAATTTAAGGAAGGATTTTTTTTTTTTTTTTTTTAAAAAAATTTTTAAAAAATTTAATTGGGGTTTCCTTTTTTTTGTTTTTAAAAAAACCCCAAAAAAACCCCCCAAAACCCCCCCTTTTTTTGGGGGGGGAAAAAAGGAAAAACCCCAAAAAGGGGGGGTTTTCCCCTTTCCCTTTTTTAAAACAAAATTTTGGTTTTTTTTCCCCCCCGGGGGTTTGGGGGCCCCCAAAAAAAAAGGGGGGGAAAAAAAAGGGTTCCCCCCCAAAATTTTTAAAAAATTTTTTTTTTTTTTTTTTTTTTTTGGGGGGGGTTTTTTTTTTTTGGGTTTTTTTTTAAAAAAAAAGGGGGGGGCCCCCCCCGGGGGGGGGAATTTTTTAAAAAAATTTTTTTTTCCCCGGGCCCCCCTTTTTCCCCCGGGGGGATTTTTAAAAACCCCCCCCCCCAAAAAAAAAAACCCCGGGGTTTTTTTGGGGGGTTTTAAAAAGGGGGGACCTTGTCCCCCCGGGGGGAAAAAATTGGGGGGGGGGGGAAAAAAAAAAAATTTTTTAAAAAAAAAAAGGGGGAAAGTATTTTTTTTTTGTCTGTCTTTTTTTTTTTTTTTAAAAAAATTAACATAGTGTTCCCCCCCCGGAAGTGAGGGGGGTTTTTTCCCCTTTTTTTTTCCCCCCAAAAAAAAAAATTTTTTTAAACGGGAAAAACCCCCTTTAAAAAGGGGTTCATTTTTTAAAAAATTTTCCCCCGGGGGAAAAAATTTAAAAAAAAAAATGCAAAAAAATGGAAAATTTTTTCCCCCTTTTCCCAAAACCCCCCTTTTTTGGGGGAAAAAAAAAAATTTTTTTTTTTCCTTTTTTTGGGGGGTTTTTTTAAGGGGGCCCCCCAAAAAAAAAAAAAACATTTGCAAAGGGAAACCCCCCGGGGTTTTTTTTAAAGGGGTTTTTTGGGAAAAGGGGGGGGGAAAAAAAAAACCCAAAAAAAATTTTTTTTTTAAACCTTAAAAAAAAATTAATTTGGGGTTTTTTTGGGGGTTTTAAAATTTTTCCCCGGGAAAAACCTGTTGAAAAAAGATTTTTTCCCCCAAAAAACCCCCTTTTTTTTTTTTTTTAAAAAAAACCCCCCCCCCCCCCAAAAAACCCAAGGTTTTTTTTTTTTTTTTAAAAAAAAACCCCAAAAAACCCCGGGAAAAAAAAAAAACCCCTATTGAGGCTTTGGCCCTTTTTTTAAAAAAAATTTTTTTTTAAAAATTTTAAAAAAAATTTTTTTTAAAAAAAAAATTTTTGGAAAAAAAAAAAATTTTTTTTGGTTTTTTTGGGGGGAAAAAAAATACACCGGAAGGAAAAAAAAAAAAATTTTGGAAAAGGGAAAGGGGGAAGGGGTTTTTGGGTAAAAAAAAATTTTAAACCCGGGAAAAAGGGGGTTTCCCAAAATATTTAAAAAAATGGAAAAAGGGGGTTTTAAAAAAAAAATTTGGCAAAGGGGGAAAAGGGGTTTTTAAAAAAAAAAGGAAAAATTAAAAAATTTTTTGGGGGGGGGTAAAGGGGGAAAAATTTTTTAAAAAAAAATTTTAAAAAATTTTTAAAAAAAATTTTTAAATGGGTTTTTTTTTGGGTTTTAAAAATTTTTTCCCCCAAAAAATTAAAAAAAAAAAAAAGGGGCCCGGGGGGGCCCCCCAAAAATTTTAAAAAAAAATTAAAGAAAAAACCCCCAAAAAACCCAAAAAAAAAACCCAAAAAAAAAAAAATTTTTTTTTAATGGGGGAAAAGGGTAAAATTTTTTTTAAATTTTTTTTTTAAAAATTTTTAGGGGCCCCGGGAAACCCCCTTTTTGGTTTTAAAAAAATTTTGGTTTTATTTCCCCTTTCCGGGGGCCCTTAAAAAAAAGGGTGGGTTTTTTTCCCCCCGGGGGTTTAAAGGGGAAATTCCCCCGGGGGGGAAAAGGGGTTTAAAAACCCCCAAAAAAACCCCTACCCTTTAAAAAGGGGGAAAAAAAAGGGGTTGGGGGCCCGGGGAAAAGGGGGGGGAAAAAAAAGGGGGGAAAATTTTGGGGGGGGGTTTTTTTTTTCCCCTTTTTTTTGGGAAACCCAAACCCCCACCTAAAATTTTGGGGGGGTTTTTTTTTTCCCGGGGGTTTTTTAAAAAAGGCCCCGGGGGAAAAAAAGGCCCCAAATTTTTCCCGGGGCCAAAAATTTCCTTACCCAAGGGAAAAAGGGGGGGCCAAAAGGGGAAAAAAGGGAAAAAAAAAAAGGGGGGTAAAAAATTTTGGGGTTTTTGGGGGCCCCCCCTTTTTTAAAAAAAAAAAGCCCCCTTTTTTTTTTGCCCCAAAAAGGGGGGTTTTTGGGAAAAAATTCCCCCCAAAAAAGGAATTTTTAAATTAAACCCTTTTTGGGGCCCAAAAATTTTTTTTGGAAAAAGGGGGGGGGGGGTTTTGGGCCCAAACCTTTAAAAAAACCTTTTCTTTTTTGCTTTGGGGGGGTTTTAAAAATTTTTTTAAAAGGGGGTTTTTTTTTTTTTTTAAAAAAGGGGGTTTTACCCCGGGGGGGTTTTTTTAAAAGGGGGGGCCCCCCCCAAAAAATTTTTTTTTTTCCCCCAAAAAAAGGGGAACTTTGGGGTTCCCCTTTTTTTGGGGGTTAGGAAAAATTTGGGGTTTTTTTTTAATTTTTTAAAAAGGAAAAAAATAAAACCCCCAAAAATTTTTTTTTTTCCCCCGGGGGGGGCCCCAAAAAAAAAAAAATTTTGGGGCCCCCCCCAAAAAGCCTTGGGGCCCCCCCCCCCCCTTTCCCCCTTTTTTCCCCCAAAAATTCCCCCCTTTTTTTTTAAAAATTTTTCCCCCCCCCGGGGGGGGGTTTTTTACCCTTTTGGGGGTTTTTTTAAAAAAAATTTTTTTTTTTTTCCCCCTTTTTTAAAAATTTTTTGGGGGGGGCCCCCCCGGGGGGGCGGTTTTTCAAGGGGCCCCAAAAAAGGGGGGGGTTTTTTTTTGGTTTCCCCTTTTTTGCCCCCCCCCCCCAAAATTAAAAACCCCTTTTTTTTTTAAAAAGGGGGAAATTTTTGGGTTTTTTTTAAAAATTTTTTTTAAAAAAAAAATTTTTTTTGGCCAAAGGGGGGAAAAAAAAATTTTTTTTAAAAAAATTTTCCCCCCTTTTGGGGAAAAAAACCCCCCCAAAAGTTTTTAAAAAAAATTAAAAACCCCCCTTTTTTTTTCCCAAAAAAACTTTTGGAATTTGGGGGGGAAAAAAAAAAAAACTTTCCCCCCTTTCCCCCTTTTTTTTTTTAAAAATTTTCCGGGGGCCCCTTTTTTTTTGGGGCCCCGGGTTTTTTTCCAAATTTTTTTTTTTTCCCCCCCCAAAATTTTTTTCCCCGGAAAAAAAAATTTTTTTAAAAAAAATTTTTTCCCCGGGGAAAAATTTTTTTTGGGGCCCCTTTTTTTTTGGGGTTTTAAAATTTTTTTTTTCCCGGAAAAGAAAAAAAAAAGTTTTTCATTTTTTTTTTTTTCCCCCCCCCAAAAAACCCTTTGGAAAATTTTTTTATTTTTAAAAAAAAAAAAAATTTTTAAGGGAATTTTCCCCCCCAAAAAACCCCCTTAAAAATTTTAAAAAAAATTTTTTTTTTTTTTTTAAAACCCCCCCCAAAATTTTTTAAAAAAAAGGGTTCCCCAAAAAAATTTTTTTTAAAAAAAAAAAAAAATTTTTTAAAAATTTTTTTTAAAAAAAAAGGGGGAAAAAATTTCCCCCCGGGGTTTAAAACCCCCCCCCCCCCCCCCCAAAAAAAAAAAAAAGGGGGGGGTTTTAAAAAAGGGGGGGAAAAAATTTTTTAAAAACCCCCGGGAAAAAATTTTCCAAATTTTTTTTTTTAAAAAAAAAAAAAAAAAAACCCCCCCCCCAAAAACCCCTTTTTTAAAAGGGGGGAACCAAAAAAACTAAAAAAACCGGGAAAAAAAAAAATTTTTTCCCCCCCCAACAAACCCCAAAAAAAAACCCCCGGGGGAAAAACCCCTTTTTTTTTTTTAAAAACCCCCAAAATTTTTTTGGAAAAAAAACCCCCCCAAAAAAAAAATTTCCAAAAATTTTGGGGGGGAAAAAGGGGGGTTTTTTTAAAAAAAAGGGGGGAAAAAAAAAAAAAAAAAAACCCGGGGGAAAAAAAGGGGAAAAATTTTTTTCCCCCCCTTTGGGGGGAAAAAAAACCCCCAAAGGGGGGGGGGAAAAAAAAACCCCCCCCGGGGGGGAAAAAAATTTTTTTTTTCCCCCAAAAAAAACCCCCAAATTTTAAAAAGGGGGAAAATTTTTTTGGGGGGGGGGTTTTTAAAAAAAAAAAAAAATTTTTTTTTCGGGGGTTTTTTTTCCTTTTTTTTTTAAAAAAATTTTTTTTAACCCGGGGGGCCCCCAAAAAAACCCAAAAAAAAAAAATTTTTCCCCAAAAAAAAGGGAAATTTCCCCCCCCCAAAAATTAAAGGGGGAAAATTTTTAAAAATCCCAAAAAGTTTAAAAATTTTTAATTTTAAAAAAGGGGGGGGGAAAAAAAAGGGGGGGGGGGAAAAAAATTGAAAAAACCCCCCCCCCCCCCGGGGGAAAAAAAAAGGGGGCCCCCGGGGGGAAGGGCCCCCGGGGGGGGTTGGGGGGGGGGGGATTCCCTTTTTTAAAGGGGGAAAAGGGAAAAAAGGGGGGGGCCCCCCCTTTTTTTAAAAAAAAAAAATTGGGGGGCCGGGGGGAAAGGGGAAAAAAGGGGGGAGGGGGGGAAAAAAAAAAACCCCCCGGGGGGTTTGGGCCCCCGGGGGGGGGAAAAAAGGGGGGGGGAAAAAAAAGGGGGGGGTTTAAAAAAAAAAAAAGGGGGGGTTTTTGGGGTTTTTAAAAAAAAAAAGGGGGGGGAAAAAACCCCCCCCCAAAAAAAAAAAAAAAGCCTTCAATAGTCAAGTGTGACTGTTACAAGCCAAAAGCCTTTCAATAGTCAATGAAAGCACAGAATAGTTGTTTTTTATGTGTTATATAAAAATGGATTAAGGTATACAGAACAAATATATGGTCCAACGTGCTATAATGTTTTCTGAAACCTGCTTGTTCTTCTCCTAATAATTTTGCCTCAGATAAGTAATCGAATATCCGTGAATTTATTACTGACGTAAAAAGTTTACCTAAACAGCTAAGTAATATTACAGACAGAGCCTGGTCTCTGTGGGACAGAGACCAGGA
This sequence comes from Chionoecetes opilio, assembly GCA_016584305.1. Taxonomy (NCBI): domain Eukaryota; kingdom Metazoa; phylum Arthropoda; class Malacostraca; order Decapoda; family Majidae; genus Chionoecetes; species Chionoecetes opilio. The sequence continues at coordinate 30,632 of JACEEZ010022031.1, forward strand.
CAGGGAGGTAGTCGCTCCCCATGTAGGGCCCAGTGAAGAAGGTGGAGGTGTTGAACACTGGATCACCGATGAAGAGATCCAGGACCGTGGAAGCACCAGTGTGGGGGTTGAACCTGGTGGCCAGGCCGGGGGGGCTCAACAGGGACAGATGGGGAGAATCAAGGATAACTTGAAACAAGGCATTCCCCGCAGTGTTCCGACGATGGAGGGGCAGGTCCGGGTCCCAGCACTGGTGGTGAGCATTGAAATCCCCCATGATGATCACCGGGGGAGGGAGAGAGGCGATGTAGTGCTCTATCTCCCGGGAAGTGGCGGCACCACCTGGGTTGTACACCACAGCCACGGTGAGCCAACCCCTTTGTAGGCTAACCCTGGCAGCAACTACCTCCAGGTGACCGCCCGGCCACTGAGGAAGGGGAAGCGGATAGGGTTGTAGGACGTCGTGGAGGGCAAGCAAGACATCCCCACCACGGCCCTGTTGGCGGTCCCGCCTTAGGATGAAATAACCCGGTAGGGTGAGGGCGAGGTGAGGGGGGAGCCAGGTCTCACACAACCCGACCACCAAAGGAAGTGTGTCCCGCAGGTAGGTCTGGAGCTCCGCTGTCTTCTTAAGGAGAGATCTGGCATTCCAGAGGAGAAAGGTGAGGGCCATATTCTATTGAAATAGAGAAGAGATGACCATGGAGAGGGTGGGCCATAAATAGGTTAGGATGTTCGGCATCGGTGTACCCTTCTGTTATAGGTGGTAACCCTTCCAGAGGAGGGTGAAGAGGGAGGAGATGACCGTATCCGTGGAGGAGGCGGAGGAAGACGGAGCTGTAGCTGGGCAAGCAGGATCCCGGGGTGGGGTGGGAGTCCTTGGGGGCATAGCGGGGAACGTAGGCAAGGGGGCGGCACGACGGAAGGTACGTCCTGTTGCCTGTCCACGGTGGGATGGGGAGCCGTGCGGCTGGTGGACCTCAACCTCAATGGTGGAGTGGCAGAATCCCGGGTCGAGATCTGAGAGCGGGGGGGTCGACAGAGGAGCCAGATATCCGGACGAGCCACGGGGTGTACGCTGGTTGACGCGACGGCGTGCCGGAGGAGGAGGAGTGTTGCCGAGCTCAGGCTCGACGATGGGATCCTGCGGCAAGGAGGCATCCTCCAACAAGGCTGCACAAATCGCGTTGCCAGGCCCATGTTGTTGTGGTCCGCCTGTCTTCCTCTTCTTCTTCTTGTGGCCTCTTGGGATCCTGCACGCTGAATGGCTGGCTTCTTCTTCTTCTTGTGGCTTCTTGTTCCTGCACGCTGATTGGCTGGCCGGCTCAGGATCTCTTCGCTGATTGGTGGAGAGCTCTACCCTCTGCCTCCTATGTATATGTATGGACAATAGTGTTACTGTATACTTCTGTACTTGTAGTATACATAATATAGGGCAGAAATATTACACTGTATCCTATATATCCAGTAATACTTTATAGGACATCAAATACTCAATATAAAGAAAATTATATAACAAAGAAAACTTATATTTCAAAGGTTAACTCAAATAAAAAAGGGCATACTTAAGGCGTTTTCTGCGGGGTGATTTTTGGTTGCAATCGGAAAATTTTCGATTGCAAACGGTCACAACAACAACAACAAATGATTGCGGGTCGGGCCAATCATCTTCCCTGGATGGTTGATCAGCAATCGAAATTTTAGCAATCGAAAATGTTTCTGTTGCAATCAGGATCCCCGCAGAAAACGCCTTTATACTTATTCTTACAGAAGATAACACTTTAGTCGCCACCTGTACTAATGTCACCAGCCGCCATATGTTACCTACACTTACTATTAACGTAGCTAACACTTTAGTTGCCACCTGCACTAATGTCGCCAGCTGCCATATGTTACCTCCACTTACTCTTACCGTAGATAACACTTTAGTCGCCACCTGCACTAATGTAGCCAGTATTGTCCGCTGTAATGTATATCGTCTAGTCTACCCTGGGCCTTGATTACTCCCTCATTGGACCCTCAAGGGGGATTGGCCGCGGCAGTAGCCTACATTTGCACCTAACCGCAATATTAAAAAAACTCAATATTAAAAATACTCAATATTAATAAAAACTCAATATTAGAAAAACTCAATATTAAAAGAACTCAATATTAAAAAAAATCAATATTAAAAGAACTCAATATTAAAAATAGGTGACTTTTAGTGCCCAGGACTAAACACAGCCATCATCTCAAGCATGAGACCCCGCTGTGGGGAGTCACCTTGTCGTGGTGGCGGGGCTTGAAGCGTGGTCGACGACGCCACCTACTCTGGCGGTCTGCCTGCCATTGTTGGGTTCGGTGGCCGTCGGCCTCGTGGACCAAGCGCTCCCCCTTCGTCACTGGGAGGTGGAGCCTTCCGGTGATGTCGCCTTTATGCTTCCTCCCCCTTTCTCTCCTTTCTTAGGGCGATTCTAGGCCCGGTGAGACCCTTGTCTTCCGTCTCACGCTTCTTCTTCCTTTTATACTTCACGCTCCGCTCCCCACGTGTTTGCTGTGCGTGGCATCCCGTATATTCCCCGCGCGCCCCTCTATCTGGAAGTTGAGTCCACCGCGGGGCGGGTTGTAGTTCCCTTCGGTGGGCAACACGCTTCTTTGGTAGGGGGGTTGGGGTAAGACGGGAGGTCCAGTGTGGCCCCCGCTGGATCAATCGGCTGGTCCCTTGGNCATTGCCATGGTGGTTGTGGCCGGGATCCAGGTGATCTCGACCACCTCGCCACCGTCAAAAGACCGGAAGTGCTTCCGGACCTCATCGAGGTCAGTCTTGTCATCCAGGGGCCCCACCCTGGCGTAAAGGTGGTCAGGGCCGCCACGGTCGGCCCTGCGGCAGGTTACCTCCCAATCCCCTAGGGTAAAGGTGGTTTTCCCCAGATCTGGAACCTTGGGGATGTTGTGTTCCCAGACCACAACAATTAGGGCACAACCGTTACCTAGGGCGCGGGTCTCCCCCTCGAGGATGTACTTACCGAGGGGGGAGAGGTGGAGGGCATGAGAGACCCTGCTGGGATTGGCGAAGACTCGCGCACCTGAGGCTGCTCGGAGGAGGAACGACGCCTGAACCCACTCGTGTTCAGGGGGCTGGGTGTCTGGGTCGGTGCGAGGGGCCGTACCATGACCTTCCTGCGAAGGAGATTGTGCACGCTCCCTCTCGGCGGTGGAGGGGGAAAGGTTAGGGAAGGACTCTTCGTCCACCACGATTTCCGTGGTTGCCACGGTCCCCGGTGAGGAACCTGCCATGGCAGCGGCAGACGTAAACCGACCTGAGTCTACTCGCTTCCTCCTCTTCTTCCGAGATACACTAGCTACTGTTGACGAGAGCTTTCGTTTACTTCTGGTCCTCAAGCTGTACTCGTGCACGGCCTGTCCTTCACACTGAAGCATCACGCACATAAACTACAACTCTCTTCCTGGACGGCTTATGTCCAACACCAACACCAACACCGCCACGGCCTACACACCACAAAGAATGCTTCTTCTTCTTCTTGTGACCTTAGTCGCTTAGTATCGCTTCATAGGTCCTCTTCCACTGCGTCTCCTTCGTTAACAAAACTTGTTAACTCTTCCCCTGTTTATTTCACCTGGGAAAGACATTTTGATCAGTTTTCAATTCTTTGATTATCATCCTAATTCATTGTCTATTTTGTGTTCTGATCTCCCAACACTGCGTTAGGAACACTTTGGTGAGGTTTACAATACTTTCAGTTTCCTTTCTGTCCCCATACAGCCCTAACACCGTACACAGGGCCCCGTCTTTCTGCTCTAGTCTCCTGTCCCACTCCTCTCTGCCTAGGACTGTTACTTGTTGTTCTTGTTCTTGTTTTAGGGCTGCGAGGATCCCTTGGGGAACACTATGAGCCCTGGTGATGTCCTATGATGTTATCACAGGTGTGGTAGTTGACCTGTCCTCCTCAGGAAGGCACAGGTGAGGCGGGTGACGGCGTGTTGCCGTGAGGGGTGGACGCCCGCCGCCGCCAGCAGGGTGGGCAGGTCAAAGGTGGTGACGTTCAGGACGATGAGTTGAGACTGTAGCACTACACGGTGGGAGTGGAAGCGCGGACACTGCAGCAGAAAGTGTTCAATTGTCTCCGGAACATTCATGCACCAGGGGCAGTGGGGGTCAGGGGACAGACGAAGACGGTACAAGTGAGCTGTGAGTGCCGTGTGCCCCAGGCGGAGGCGGGTGAGAGTGACATCAAGGACACGGAACTTTTTCCTTATCCACGGCTGGGGGGAAGAGTCACTGCGGTATTGGCCCATGGAGGTGATGCGGAGGGCATCGCCGAGCGTGTTATTCCAGGTGGAGCGGCAGACCCGGGAGATGAGGCGTGTGGCCGCGGAGAGCGGCAGAGGTAAGGGTGTTGTGTTTACCTCTGTCAAGGCCAGCCTGGCAGCAGAATCCGCTACCTCGTTGCCTGGGATACCAGCGTGGGAGGGAACCCTCTGAAAGACAATATCCCAGCCCTCTGTGGTAAGGTGGAGGAGGGCCCTCTGGATGGTGTGGACGAGGGCCCTCTGGATGGTGTGGACGAGGGCCCTCTGGATGGTGTGGACGAGGGCCCTCTGGATGGTGTGGACGAGGGCCATGGATGAGTGGGGGTGGCGGGAGAGGAGGAGGTGGAGTGAGGAGAGGGAGTCTTGTGTAAATCACAGCCTTGCCCTTGGTATGACAGGTGTGGAGGTGTGTGACGGCCTGGTGGAGGGCATAGAGTTCCGACGTCAGGACGTCTGTCTCCGGTGGGAGCCTCCATGTCCTGCAGATGGAGTTGGCAGGGTCGTATAGGGCTGCCGCCGTAGAAGGGGCTGACGGGGAGTGGGAACCATCGGTGAAGAGCTTGATATGGTGGTGGTACAGTGTCTTGTCCATCTGTCTGAATAGCGTTACCGCCAGAATGCCTGCAGAGTGCCGAGAGGGAAGGCCTGGAAGGTGCAGGGTAAACTTGGAGGAGGTGTCCAGCCAGGGTGGGAGGGGAGAGTGTGGGCTGGTGGGTTGTGGTGGTGGTGGTGGTAGGCTGAAGACGGTGAGAGCCAGCAGGGCTCTCACCAGCAGTGGTTGTCTGGCACCCGGAGACCAAACAGGTGTGTGATGGTCCACACCAGAGTTGGCGTAGAGAGTAGCAAGGGGTGAGCTGGGGGCAAGCACATGAGGCGGTGGTAGTGCTGGCACAGAGCCTCCCTTCTGTGGGCTGACAAGGGGAGGATGCCACTCTCAGCATGCAGGGAGATAACAGGAGAGGATTTCATGGCCCCCATCGAAATCCGAAGGGCAGCATTCTGGAGAGGACAGTCCGTGCCGCAGACCCATAAATGCTGCTGCCGTACATCATTTTGGGTCTAACGGTGGCAAGATAGTACTGGAGGAGGAGATCCCGGTTGGCACCCCAACGGACACCGGCAATCCGTTTCAATTGGGGGGAATGCGAAGGTCAGAGAGGAGGACGTTGAATAGGAGAGGACTGAGGATGGAGCCTTGAGGGACGCCTCTGCGAATGGGGCGGGATGGTGACAAGGAGGCACCCACCGCAACCTGATAGGAGCGGCCTTCAAGGAAGTCCCGGACCCATGCAAGGGTGGCCCCGGTAATGCCCATGCCGGCCAACTTGTAGAGGATACCCTCATGTGGTGCTGTGTCGAAGGCTCCTTCCAGGTCAATGAAGATGGTAGTCATGACCTGGCGCTGACGGTAGGTGTCACAGACATGGTATTCAAGTTGGCCCAGCACGTCCAGGGTGCCTCTACGGGGGCGAAAGCCGCACTGCTCCTCCCTCAGCAAGTGCTTCTCCTCCAGCCACCTGGATAGGCGTGTGGTCACAAGGCGCTCCATCAGCTTCCCAATGCAGGAGAGGAGTGCAATGGGCCTGTAGGAAGACGGGAGCGACGGATCTTTATCGGGTTTGGGGATGGGGATGAGAACAGAGGACTTCCAACAGGTGGGGAACTGCCCCGTCTCCCAGCTGGTGTTGTAGATGAGCAAGAGGCTTCCCTGTAGGGGGGGGGGTGAGGTGGGTGAGGAAGTCGTAAGGAATGTGGTCTGGCCCAGCTGTCTTGCCGGCATGCAGCGTGGACAGGGCCGCATCCATTTCCCGCCGGGTGAAAAGTTGTGAGAGAACCGGGATACCTGGGGAGTCGATGGAAGTGGAGACAGCACGGTGGAGGTCTGCCGGAGGGTGAAGAGGAGGGGGAAGGCCAATTCGCAGGTGGTAGTGGTGGGCCAGGGCCTCCGCCTTCTGGGGGTCATCCAACGGGGACCGAGCACCGTCTGTCAGGGGGATGGGGTGACGCGCCTTCTTGCCCTCCATAGAGTGCAGGAAGTCCCAGGTTCTCTTGGTGGAGGAAGAGAAGGAGAGGAAGGAGCAGTGGGAACCCCATGCACTCCTCTGGGCCTTGAGGATGGTCTTGGCGCAGAGGGCGTTAAGACGGCGGTAATCGTTGCCAGCCTGCAACGTAGGTGTCCTTCGCCACTGACTCCAGGCTCGACGGCGGGCCAGTACCGCTTGGGCACAGACGTCATTCCACCAAGGCTTCCCAGGGCGACGGGGTGTGCGACGTGTGGCCAGGTGGAAGGCAGCCGCACGCGCAGCGGTCAGTGACTGTTGTATTGACGTCGCCGCGTCCTCCAAGGGCAGAGTGGAGAAACCCGGTGAAGGGCTGACCCACCTAACCATCACCGGCGGGCCGACGTAGGCCGTAGAGCGGCGAACGGCGCCGCCGGCGGCACATTTACCTCCGTCAATCCCTCCGGAGGCCCGCTGGTGTATTTTCAGACGGGATAATTTACTATGTTGAAAATTAATGTACAGAATTTCAAGAATTGAATATTTCTATGTGTAAACATTTTGAAACAACAGTTATATGATTATCTTGATGTAGTATTACATCAGTAGTGACAAGCAGCGGCAACTTGGCGTCAATCCTCCGGAGGCCCGCTGGGCGCTGGTACGTATTTGTATGTGGGAAATATTCATTTCATATTATATATATATATATATATTAACTCAGTAATATACATAGTATCTCAATATCGGTACCATCACTATTATTAGGCCTGTTCAAGCTATTAAAAATTGTTATAAAAGTTTTTATAATAGTTTATAGAAATTATCATATTTCAGTTTATTTCAAATATTTCCAGCTTTATCAGGAACACCCAGAGATACATAGAAATAAAGATGAGATACGTACATAGGAAGGAGTTTACATGGAAAAAGGTTATCAGTTAGTCTGTGTGTGTGTGTGTGTAGTCTACACACACAGACTAACTGATAACCTTTTTCCATGTAAACTCCTTCCTATGTACGTATCTCATCTTTATTTCTATGTATCTCTGGGTGTTCCTGATAAAGCTGGAAATATTTGAAATAAACTGAAATATGATAATTTCTATAAACTATTATAAAAACTTTTATAACAATTTTTAATAGCTTGAACAGGCCTAATAATAGTGATGGTACCGATATTGAGATACTATGTATATTACTGAGTTAATATATATATATATATATAGTATGAAATGAATATTTCCCACATACAAATACGTACCAGCGCCCAGCGGGCCTCCGGAGGATTGACGTCAAGTTGCCGCTGCTTGTCACTACTGATGTAATACTACATCAAGATAATCATATAACTGTTGTTTCAAAATGTTTACACATAGAAATATTCAATTCTTGAAATTCTGTACATTAATTTTCAACATAGTAAATTATCCCGTCTGAAAATACACCAGCGGGCCTCCGGAGGGATTGACGGAGGTAAATGTGCCGCCGGCGGCGCCGTTCGCCGCTCTACGGCCTACGTCGGCCCGCCGGTGATGGTTAGGTGGGTCAGCCCTTCACCGGGTTTCTCCACTCTGCCCTTGGAGGACGCGGCGACGTCAATACAACAGTCACTGACCGCTGCGCGTGCGGCTGCCTTCCACCTGGCCACACGTCGCACACCCCGTCGCCCTGGGAAGCCTTGGTGGAATGACGTCTGTGCCCAAGCGGTACTGGCCCGCCGTCGAGCCTGGAGTCAGTGGCGAAGGACACCTACGTTGCAGGCTGGCAACGATTACCGCCGTCTTAACGCCCTCTGCGCCAAGACCATCCTCAAGGCCCAGAGGAGTGCATGGGGTTCCCACTGCTCCTTCCTCTCCTTCTCTTCCTCCACCAAGAGAACCTGGGACTTCCTGCACTCTATGGAGGGCAAGAAGGCGCGTCACCCCATCCCCCTGACAGACGGTGCTCGGTCCCCGTTGGATGACCCCCAGAAGGCGGAGGCCCTGGCCCACCACTACCACCTGCGAATTGGCCTTCCCCCTCCTCTTCACCCTCCGGCAGACCTCCACCGTGCTGTCTCCACTTCCATCGACTCCCCAGGTATCCCGGTTCTCTCACAACTTTTCACCCGGCGGGAAATGGATGCGGCCCTGTCCACGCTGCATGCCGGCAAGACAGCTGGGCCAGACCACATTCCTTACGACTTCCTCACCCACCTCACCCCCCCACCCCTACAGGGAAGCCTCTTGCTCATCTACAACACCAGCTGGGAGACGGGGCAGTTCCCCACCTGTTGGAAGTCCTCTGTTCTCATCCCCATCCCCAAACCCGATAAAGATCCGTCGCTCCCGTCTTCCTACAGGCCCATTGCACTCCTCTCCTGCATTGGGAAGCTGATGGAGCGCCTTGTGACCACACGCCTATCCAGGTGGCTGGAGGAGAAGCACTTGCTGAGGGAGGAGCAGTGCGGCTTTCGCCCCCGTAGAGGCACCCTGGACGTGCTGGGCCAACTTGAATACCATGTCTGTGACACCTACCGTCAGCGCCAGGTCATGACTACCATCTTCATTGACCTGGAAGGAGCCTTCGACACAGCACCACATGAGGGTATCCTCTACAAGTTGGCCGGCATGGGCATTACCGGGGCCACCCTTGCATGGGTCCGGGACTTCCTTGAAGGCCGCTCCTATCAGGTTGCGGTGGGTGCCTCCTTGTCACCATCCCGCCCCATTCGCAGAGGCGTCCCTCAAGGCTCCATCCTCAGTCCTCTCCTATTCAACGTCCTCCTCCTGACCTTCGCATTCCCCCCCACTCGCACCTCCTCATCTACGCTGACGACATCACCATTGTCCAGCCCCAAACGGGGG
>JACEEZ010022031.1:40180-62680 GCA_016584305.1 Chionoecetes opilio
TTAACACCCATCTTGGGCCGGCTTCCCCTTACCCCAAGGACAAAACCCCTTTCCCTGGGGCTGCGGTGGAGGTCTCGCCTCTCCTGGGCCGGGCACATAGCCTTCTCCGCACCTCTGCAACAAGCGCTTAGACGTTATGAACGGATTGCCGGTGTCCGTTGGGGTGCCAACCGGGATCTCTGCTCCAGTACTATCTTGCCACCGTTAGACCAAATGATGTACGGCAGCAGCATTTATGGGTCTGCGGCACGGACTGTCCTCACCAGGCTGGATCCTCTCCAGAATGCTGCCCTACGGATTTCAATGGGGGCCATGAAATCCTCTCCTGTTATCTCCCTGCTGCTGAGAGTGGCATCCTCCCCTTGTCAGCCCACAGAAGGGAGGCTCTGTGCCAGCACTACCACCGCCTCATGTGCTTGCCCCCGGCTCACCCCCTTGCTACTCTCTACGCCAACTCTGGTGTGGACCATCACACACCTGTTTGGTCTCCGGGTGCCAGACAACCACTGCTGGTGAGAGCCCTACTGGCTCTCACCATCTTAGGCCTACCACCACCACCACCACAACCCACCAGCCCACACTCTCCCCCTCCCACCCTGCTGGACACCTCCTCCAGGTTTACCCTGCACCTTCCAGGCCTCCTCCCTCGGCACTCTACCAGTTTCTGGCGGCGACTCTGTTCAGGCGGATGGACAGGTCGCTATATCACCACCACATAAAGCTGTTCACAGATGGCTCTCACTCCCCTTCACCCCCCTCCACGGCGGCTGCCATCTACGATCCTGCCACCTCCATCTGCAGGACGTGGAGGCTCCCACCGGAGACAGACGTCTTAACATCTGAGCTCTATGCCCTCCACCAGGCCATCATACACCTCCACACCGGGCACACCAAGGGCAAGGCTGTGGTCTACACAGACTCCCTCTCCTCACTCCACCTCCTTCCTCCTCTCCCGCCATCCACGATCCTCTACGTCCCTCGTCCACACCATCCAGAGGGCCCTTCTCCACCTTACCAACGAGGGTGGGAGATCACCTTTCAGTGGGTTCCCTCCCACGCTGGTGTCCCAGGCAACGAGGTAGCGGATTCTGCTGCCAGGCTGGCCTTGACAGAGTAACACAACACCCTTACCTCTGCCGCTCTCCGCGGCCACACGCCTCATCTCCCGGGTCTGCCGCTCCACCTGGAACAACACGCTCGGCGATGCCCTCCGCACCACCTCCATGGGCCAATACCGCAGTGACTCTTCCCCCCAGCCGTGGATAAGGAAAAAGTCCCGTGTCCTTGATGTCACTCACCCGCCTCCGCCTGGGGCACACGACACTCACGGCTCACTTGCACCGTCTTCGTCTGTCCCCTGACCCCCACTGCCCCTGGTGCATGAATGTTCCGGAGACTATTGAACACTTTCTGCTGCAGTGTCCGCGCTTCCACTCCCACCGTGTAGTGCTACAGTCTCAACTCATCGCCCTGAACGTCACCACCTTTGACCTGCCCACCCTGCTGGCGGCGGCGGGCGTCCACCCCTCACGGCAACACGCCGTCATCCGCCTCACCTGTGCCTTCCTGAGGAGGACAGGTCAACTACCACGCCTGTGATAACATCATAGGACATCACCAGGGCTCATAGTGTTCCCCAAGGGATTCTCGCAGCCCTAAAACAAGAACAAGAACAAGATAAATAATATGTTATATCTCCACAAGTAATGGTAGAAGGGTGACGGAAGGAAACACAACAGGTAAACTACGTAGTACAGAAGGGGAAAGGGGCAAAAGCCAGGGAGGGAGTGATGACCAGGCAGATACGGCAGTATACATATAGCTAGGTAGATATACTGCCGTATCTGTAGCTACGTATACTGCCGTATCTCTGCCTGGTCATCACTTCCTCCCTGGCTATTGTTTCTTTCTCCTCCTTTACTACATGGTTTAACTTGTGTGTATCCTTCCGTCACCCTTCCGCCATTGCATTTGGAAATATGATGTTATTTGGTAAATTTCTAGCGTTTGCCCATACTCTCCCCCTTGCCCCAAACAAGCTTGGGGACCTGTGGGAATGCGGGGTTTGAGGGTGGGGACTAAATAATGCGTCGAAAACACGTATTTTTAGAGTTGTGTAGGAGTCAAAATTACCTATATCTAGGGTAATTTTCCCTAGATATGGGAAATTTACCTAACCTTCAAGCTCCGAGATTACAAGGCCCCACTCGTAATCTAACCTAACCTATGCAAATTAAACCTAACCTCCTAGCGAGGGGCTCTGCCCCCCTTGACCCCCGATAATAATCTATCCTAACAGCGATAATCACCCGATAACCTATCCTAACTTAGCGATAATCACCCGATGATCTAACCTAACCTAATGGGCCCCTCGACAACCCGGTAACCAAATTTTGTTTTTATCTTACTTCTTAATGGGAGGGGTGGGGAGGGTGGGGTGGACTCGATACTCCGGTCATTCTGTTTGTGAGATCGTCAGCAGGTCCACACTTTTCTTGACTGAAGAAATTCAGTCAATTTTCCCTAGATCTAGGGAATTTTTACGCCACTACCTAACTCAATAACTATGTGGTTGCAACGCACATTTTGTACCCCAGCCAAATATCCCGCATATCCCCCAAGGTGCCCAAACTTGTTTTGGGGGAGAGGGGGGAGTATGGGCAAACATTACAACAATACCTGTTATTTATAGGGAGGAGAGAGACAAGTGTTTACGTGTGTCTCACTCTTCTTCCTCTTGTGACCTGCATCGCCTCTGCGTTTCTTCCCTTGCCGCGGACACTTTCCAATGAGGAATTGGCTTTAGTTAGAAGGTTAAAACGTGGAGTTAGGTTAGGTTAGTGAATCTAAAGGTGGAGTTAGGTTAGTGAATCTAAAAGTGGGGTTACGTTACATTAGGTTAGGTTAGTGAATCTAAAGGTGGGGTTACGTTACATTAGGTTAGGTTAGTGAATCTAAAGGTGGGTTTAGGTTACTTAATTTCATGTCATATACGCTTCTTACTAAAAACATTTGATATCTCCAAAAGTAATGATTTGCGACAGAAACTCATTGAGAGTTTCTTAGAATCCATTAAGGTAACCAGAAAGCACACTCCCAATTGTGTAGGTAATTCTGGTTCTAGTGTAAAAAATTAACCTTGTTTCCAAGTATTACATTTTTGTTTTCCGGAAGTATATCTCCACTACGTGCTGAAGCTGAAATGATAGCCCTCCAGAAAGTAGATATGACTGCGTAGGTAAAACACAATCTTTACCTTAATTTCTGCCAAAAACAAGAGCTAAATTTATTATAAACATCAATACTAAATAGAAAATAAATGCCTTCGAAAAATGTTGTCAAATAAACAATGAAAACCCTTTATTCATCCTTTTCATCTATGTAGAAGTGGAACTCGTCGAAAATTTCCGTTGGCGAGAATTCTCGATTGTTGTCTCTCACAGAATTTGGGTACACGAAAGTATTACCATGGACTGCCTTGAACAAGCATTTTCCCTGTCCACTCCAGCTGCTCCATGGTCATCACTGCAGCAGCTGCCTGCTCAGTGCCTGCTGCATCTTGCCAGTGGCGAGGAAAACAATCATAATGTTATTATCATTTTCATTCCCGCTGTCAGTGTATGGTTCCTTTTTTATTTACTCTGGGAGGATGCATTTACGAGAGTGACATACATAATTCCCTCATGGTTCGACCGATACCTCTTGACAAGTTCTTCGTCATTCAATTAGCCGAGAACGTCTCTTCTGGCACGAAAATGCCTGAGTTGGCGCTGGCGGAAGAGTTGTTTTGCTGCCATGTTGACGGCTTATGTCAACATAAGGATCCTTATGGGACCTCCGGACATCCCCTAGCGCTTATGGGCAACTTTATGGGAAAACACGAGCACTTATGGAATTTTCGGTGATTTATGGCGAACTTCGCCATTTTGTCTGCTTATGGGAAACCCATAAGCTATTATAAATACGGCCCTGGACTGTTTACGCGACAATGTTTTGAATTGCGGGGCTGCATAGGGGCCTGCGGGGCGCCCGACAAAGAGATATAGTGGTCTATGGACTATCATATAGACTGGTTTATCAGTATATATGATATACTGTAATCTTCGTAAATGTTTGTTCTATAATATTATCAAATAAAAAACAGTAAAACACGCTAAAGAAATGCCATTACGAGACTATGAAGAAATATGCATGAACTTAATATTCACTTAACTCTTCGCCATTTAAAACTTTGTGAGTCAACTTTTATAATGAAGAGTATCAATAGAAGCGCAATTTTATTAGCTTTTCATTGCTATATTTCGTTATCTGATAAATTAATTAGAAACATGCATGAATTAGCGTTAAATAAATAAATAAAATCATCAATTGGGTAATTTTCCCGATTGATGATGTTATTTATTTACTTATATATTTTGTTTTCTGATAAATGAATTAGTACCGTGTATAAATTAGCGTTGACTAAATAAATAACATCATCAATCGGGAAAATTACCCGATTGATGATTTTATTTATTTAGTTAACGCTATTTATGCATGGTTTAATTCATTTATCAGATAACGAAATATAGCAATGGAAAGCTAATAAAATTGCGCTTCTATTGATACCCTTCATGATAAAAGTTGACTCGCAAAGTTTTAAATGGCGAAGAGTTGAAGTGAATATTAAGTTCATGCATATTTCTTCAGAGTCTCGTAATGGCATTTTTTTAGCGTGTTTTACTGTTTTTTATTTGATAATATAATAGAACAAACATTTACGAAGATTACAGTATATCATATATACTGATAAACCAGTCTATATGATCCGTATATATATATATATGAATCCGAGCGGCCCTCCGACTTCAGCCCCTTGTGCGGCAGGCCGATATTCCGTGCGCAGTCCAGATATACAGTGGTCTATGGATAGACATACGACGTTCATGATAGTGTCACGAAGCTGCTACATAGATAACGATAGCGTCACGATAGGCTTATGATAGCGCTGCGTTGGGTTAAAAAAATCGGGGAGTTCCCTATTTTTTAGTGCATGCACTAACTTTTCGTGGCCTCGGCCGAGTGTGTCACGAGCATCATGTTCGGTCACGATGGACCCATAATCAGGACCATGACAGCGCTAATCATTGCATTGTTGCGCTTTCGTGGTTCGATTATGGAATGTGTGAAAGGGGCTTAAGTTTATATCCTTATCTGTGCATCTTCATCTTAAGTTTCCTCTGTGACCTCTCTATTGCTGCTATTCTAGACGTTCATTGTTCTTTTCCTAAGCACATCAATAGTGGTGCTCCTCAGGGTTCTATCCTATCACCAACTCTTTATTTTATCTATTAATGATATTCTACGTCTAAATCATTGCCCTATCAATTATTACTCTGAAGACTACTCTGCATTTTTACGTCACTCACTCCAACTTTTCAGGAGTTAAATAATTGACGGAGGGATACCACAGAGCTCTTAACTTTTGAAATTTCCATAATTTCTGAATGGGGTAGAGCAAAACTTGTTTTATATAATGTCTCAAAAACCCATCTTTTTCACCTATCTATTAGAAACATCCTTCCAAATAACTATCTTCTCTACTTCAGTGACACTCAACTGTCTCCCTTTTCTCCAAACAAATCTCCTTCTGCTACAATGAACATTTTTGGACTATCCTTTACTAAAAATCTGAACTGCATATTTCAAATCTCATCTCTTGCTAAATCAGCTGCTATGAAGTTAGGTGTCCTGTGGCGTGGGGGTCAATTGCTTTCTCCCTTGAAGTTCCTTGCTCTGTAAAGGGTTTGCCTTATCCGCCCATGTATGGAGTATGTCCCTCATGTTTTGGGTGGATTGTCAAAATTTTTTTGTCTCTTTCCCCTTCTCTAACTGACTATATTCAATCTGTAAATCACCGCCGCAATGTTGCTTCTCTTGCTCTATTCTACCGTAATTAGAGAGAACTGCAACTCCGAAATGCCAGTGGTCGCTGGCAGTTTTAACTCACAATTTGGTGAAAAGTTGGTCAACTTGAAAGAAAAATATGGGCTTATTCCACTGCACTTAAAACACAAAAGTATAATTTTAAGAACGATTTTCTTCTATATGTATATTGTATAGAAGCCTGAGTCTGTAAAACATGCATTTAACCAAATAACCAAGTAGGTTATAGTTGAGGAGGCGAGGTAAATGTTACTCTATGATATTATATAGTCAATAACGTATGTTTAGAAGTTATCTATACCTAGGCAGTCATATTTTCCTGTTATTATTGTGTATCAATCAGATAGAAAGCCTGGAAGTGCAATGAGTCGACGCGTGAAGTGGCAATGTTTTGATTCAATCGCCCCGCCACAATCTCCCCGCCCACCACTCCCCGCCGCGGCGTGTCGCCTCCACAATTATAACCTACATTGTCGCAGCAACAAGCCGATTTCGGCATTCTTTATTCTTCGTTTTTCCAAGGCATTGCTTATTGTATTTTGACAAGCGTTTGCCAGACGCAGCAGTACTGTCTTAGAAAACAGTGTGAACATCACCCAAATTTTACATGCCACAATATACATGTAAAAAATATATTAAGCTTTGCTACTCGAGGCGAGTAATTTGCATTAAATTGCTATTATAGAACGTTCCATCGTAATGAATGTCATCCATATAATTAGTAGAACAACAGAAGAACTATATTTTTTGGTATTCAGATGCGGTGCATCAATGTTTATCGCGAAATTAATTTATGAAAATATTAGTCGCGGAGCCAAAACACAGTAGACCAACCTTTGAGTTAAAACTGCCAGCGACCACTGGCATTTCTCGAGTTTCAGTTCTCTCTAATTAGAGAGAACTGAAACTCGGAAATGCCAGTGGTCGCTGGCAGTTTTAACTCAAAGGTTGGTCTACTGTGTTTTGGCTCCGCGACTAATATTTTTCATAAATTAATTTCGCGATAAACATTGATGCACCGCATCTGAATACCAAAAAATATAGTTCTTCTGTTGTTCTACTAATTATATGGATGACATTCATTACGATGGAACGTTCTATAATAGCAATTTAATGCAAATTACTCGCCTCGAGTAGCAAAGCTTAATGTATTTTTTACGTGTATATTGTGGCATGTAAATTTGGGTGATGTTCACACTGTTTTCTAAGACAGTACTGCTGCGTCTGGCAAACGCTTGTCAAAATACAATAAGCAATGCCTTGGAAAAACGAAGAATAAAGAATGCCGAAATCGGCTTGTTGCTGCGACAATGTAGGTTTATATTGTGGAGGCGACACGCCGCGGCGGGGAGTGGTGGGCGGGGAGATTGTGGCGGGGAGATTGAATCAAAACATTGCCACTTCACGCGTCGACTCATTGCACTTCCAGGCTTTGTATCTGATTGATACACAATAATAACAGGAAAATATGACTGCCTAGGTATAGATAACTTCTAAACATACGTTATTGACTATATAATATCATAGAGTAACATTTACCTCGCCTCCTCAACTATAACCTACTTGGTTATTTGGTTAAATGCATGTTTTACAGACTCAGGCTTCTATACAATATACATATAGAAGAAAATCGTTCTTAAAATTATACTTTTGTGTTTTAAGTGCAGTGGAATAAGCCCATATTTTTCTTTCAAGTTGACCAACTTTTCACCAAATTGTGAGTTAAAACTGCCAGCGACCCCTGGCATTTCGGAGTTGCAGTTCTCTCTAATTTTCATGCTTACTGCTCTTCTGAAGTTGTTAACTACATTCCTCCCCCCTCCCGTAGCCTCGCTGCACAAGACTTTATACCTATTCTTATCCCTATTCTGTCCATCTTACTAAAGCAGGCGTTAACCAGCATCTTCACTCTTTCATCCATTTTACTGGTAAACTCTGGAGCTCTGTCTGAGTATATTTTTTCGCCTTCTTGCGACTTGAACTCTTTTTAAGAGAAGAGTGTCAAGACACCTCTTAGTTCATATTACCCCATCCTGTTTTGAAGTCTCTCACTATCTGCTAATGGGGACTGGCAACTAGCGGGCTTTTTTATCATTCCTTTTTTTCTGCCCTTGGCTAATCTCTTGTAATGTAAAACAACTCACCGGCTTAATTCGGACACGTTTCGTCCAAGACCAAGATTTCTTGTCATTTTCAGCCACACTCTCTTCCAGCTGGTGCTCGATACCTGAAAGGGGCAAACGTATGAAATCAACATTAGAAGAAAAAAATCGTCAGAAACAGTAAAGAAAACCCAATAGAAACCCTCGACATTCTAAAGCATCTTGTAAGATATCACCAAAGTAAACCAGAATTTTTTTAGGCTACCCCTTCACAAAAACAATTAATGAAAATTAATACACACATTAAGTTGAAACAAATTTAATATTTTGTGGGGGAAAAATACATCGAATACATTTACTTTTGAGAATCTATATTCTCACACAGTGGCAAAAATTAGATAATAACCGAAAAAATCGTTTTCAAATCTGTTTTTTATATTACATTTTATAGATATTCTCTTCTCATCCAGTTAGCCTCGTCACAGTTCCTAATACTTTTTCATGTTATCATCTCGCGGTAGCTATTCCTTCCCGTCCAATGCCCGTTGCTCACCTTTGGAATGTTGCAATATATCGCCCTCCTCTGGTCATCGTAAAGCATGTACTGCAGTGTCTGGTTCGCTGTTGTGTTCGGGAAACTCATAGTCTTGCAGACATCCTTGACGTGCTGCAGCAAGGCATTGCTCCGAGCCTTAGCGTCATCTACACTTTCAGCAACGGTTTCTGAGGATAAGGATAACACTTATATAG
The DNA here is from genome assembly GCA_016584305.1 of Chionoecetes opilio. NCBI lineage: Eukaryota > Metazoa > Arthropoda > Malacostraca > Decapoda > Majidae > Chionoecetes > Chionoecetes opilio. Next base: position 48,958 of record JACEEZ010022031.1, read on the forward strand.
TGGAGTATTTCCTTACCACATTTGTATGTGGAGGATTCATTGTATCTCAAACAGAAACGTTGTTATACCAGTGTTGTTTCAAGAAACATGACAATTTTTTGTTTTAAGTGAAAGCTGATTATATAAGACTGACAAAAAACTTGAACAGGCTATGATGATATGTGAAACAGATAGAAAAAGCTAATGAACATATAAGAACATCACTCATTACGCAATTGTATATTGCTTGAGTTTGTCTTGATGAATGTGAGTGGCAGCCAAAACTCTTCATTCTTATTCAATTTCAGCTTCCAAAACACCAAAAAGGCAACATGAACAAGGAGCAGCGTCGCCATCAACAATTTGCAGCGAGAACAGGCGATCAAACTGGAAGGAAAATATGCCAATTCAGCATGTCATTATCGATGTTCATGTTTCTGTTCGCAACAATAGATGTGGCATGCAAACTTATGATAGGAAATCTAAATATTCAATCAACACGTATCATTCATCTCTCTCTCTCTCTCTCTCTCTCTCTCTCTCTCTCTCTCTCTCTCTCTCTCTCCTCTCTCTCTCTCTCTCTCTCTCTCTCTCTCTCTCTCTCTCTCTCCTCTCTCTCTCTCTCTCTCTCTCTCTCTCTCTCTCTCTCTCTCTCTCTCTCTCTCTCTCTCTCTCTCTCTCTCTCTCTCTCTCTCTCTCTCTCTCTCTCTCTCTCTCTCTCTCTCTCTCTCTCTCTCTCTCTCTCTCTCTCTCTCTCTCTCTCTCTCTCTCTCTCTCTCTCTCTCTCTCTCTCTCTCTCTCTCTCTCTCTCTCTCTCTCTCTCTCTCTCTCTCTCTCTCTCTCTCTCTCTCTCTCTCTCTCTCTCTCTCTCTCTCTCTCTCTCTCTCTCTCTCTCTCTCTCTCTCTCTCTCTCTCTGTCGTCTTGTGGACGATCTAACTCAAATTAAGTTAAACATCTCCCTCGCTTTCGTGCGTGCATGCATTGTGTATCTGGTACAATGAACATTTCACTAAAGTATAAATCTCCTTTCAAGCATACAGAATTGGTGCAAAATAGCACCACACAATGAATCCTTTCAATCTTTCAAAAGTACTAACATTTTTTCGAATTTTTCTTTCCTGCTTTTCTTGCTTAATACTTACTTCATTGTAATTATGAACGACGTCGATACAGTGCTTTTGCGTCGTGTTAATATTTCGCGGTTTCTTTTTCGCTGGTGATAATATCTCAATTTAGAAAGATTATGTAATAAAAGACTGACTGATTGAACTTCTCTTCGCGACGTCTCGTTGCTGTCTTTGTTGACGGCGCCTCTATACTGGCTTCATCGATGGAAAATATCTACCCTACACAAAGCTGTGTTCCTTCACAAGTGTGGCGCACAAAAGGCAGGTGTGGTAGGGATGATTGTGCGAGAAGTATTATATGGAAGGTGACGTAGATGCCACCTGTTTGCACCAACATTGAGAGAAGCTTGTCATGTATTGTTGCTGGCGTGTTGTAAAAGTATATTCTCACTATGTATCGCTTATCTCTCGTGTGTGTGTGTGTGTGTGGTTGTGCGTGTGGTTGTGCGTGTGGTTGTGCGTGTTTGTTTGTGTGTGTGTATGTGCATGTGTGAGTGTGTCTGTGTGTGTGTGTGTGTGTGTGTGGTTGTGCGTGTTTGTTTGTGCGTGTGTGTGTATGTGTGTATATGCATGTGTGTGTGTATGTGTATATGTGCGTGTGTGTGTGTGTGGTTGTGCGTGTTTCTTTGTGTGTGTGTGTGTGTGTGTATTCATCTAGTTGTATTTTACAGGGCCTGAGCAACGCTCGTATGGGCCCCGTCTCCATATCAACATTTTTTAGCATTAATCCTTAGTGCTTAGTGTTGGCCGAAGCCACCACCCCGGGAGGCGGGTCACAAACCCCCGGCTAACACCCGGTACCCATTCACTGCTGGGTGGACAGGGGGGCTCGGATTTTTTAAGAAAACAACCCATCTGTTTCCGCTCCGCCCGTAGATCGAACCCGGGACTTCTCGGTTGTGAACCCGAGCGTGCTACCCCTACACTACGGAGTACCACTACGGAATGTGTGTGTGTGTGTGTGTGTGTGTGTGTGTTGCAGACACATACAGCGGCAGTGTATGAAATGCGAATAATCACAAAATATACAGAGGACTAAGGCCCGGTTCACACATCACGTTTTTGCTGTCCGTAGTCTACGTGCGTCTTGTCATCAGTGACTCACAGTACGTCACAGTGACGTCACTCTCTGCCTGTGTAGTGTGAACCAGGCTCCGCCGAGGCTCACGAGAGAGAAGGCCTGTTCGATGGTGGGGTTAGAGAGTGATGACGAGACAACAGTAGTGCTTCATTTCATCAGTGCTGATTCAGACGTGGACGTGAGAGGTCACGTCGTGTCTCCAATAGGACGAAAGTTGAGACTTATTTATTGAGGTAAACATGCCTTTCATGTGCTGTGTCCCAAATTGTAAAGAGAATTATCAAAAAGGACCAAGAGTCAGTGTTTTTTTCTTTTCCAAGAAGTGAGGATGAGTCGGACAAGTGGTTGCAGGCTATCATGAGAGACCACTACACTACAAATAAAAACAGCAGGGTAAGTAATGTGTTACTGTTGTAATCAATTTTTTAAATATAAAGCACGTTTAGCTTGAATTATTTATTTTTTTAGTATTACGGGATGGATATAGCATTGTTAGAATCATTGCAGAGAAGGATGACCAAACTGATACAGGGGATGCGTAACTATATGTTATGAGAGGAAATTGAAGCTATTGAATTGACACTCAACTCGAGAGGCGGAGAGTGAGGGGTGGTCTGATAGTTGTTAAGTCGTTAAAGGGATATAATAAAAGAGATGTCGAGCCTCGAGATACTTAAAATCTTAAGTTTGATGATTTGGTATTTCCAGTCATTTTAAATATTTTGAATGGTTAAACAGGGTTGGCAAAATTCCAAATAACCGTAATATATAAGTAGGAAATAAACAACGGCAGAGTTATGGAAAGAGAGGTTAACAATGTTCAACTTTTTCTCAGGTATGTGAACTGCACTTCAAACCTGAGGATCAAGTATATGATACTATGTTCTTCGATGAGGCTACTGGGAGAAAGCTGATGGCAAAGCGTGACAGACCTAGGACCTGACTACATCATTAAGGAAGGAAAATATTTTTGTTGATGCATATATTGTATTATCCATGTTAATAAAATGTATATACTGTAATGTACTGTATGCATATATTTTTCTTATTCTTAACCTTGCTGGGGTAATGCTTTAATCTGCATATAATTTGTCAAAAACTAATAATAAAAAATATGATCACTTAAAACGTGACACACAGCATTTTACAGGTGAGAGTTAAGTCCACCCTGTGAACCCTGAACTGAGCGCACTACTGTTGTGACGTATTACCCCCACCGAACAGGCCTTCTCTCTCGTGGGCCTCGGCTCCACGCGACGACCTGCTGGAGCAGTGATGACGTCACTGACCTTGAGAGACGCGCGTCCCAAGCTCACATTATTCGTTTGGTCCATTCAAGAATTAATAGACCAAGATTATTCGAAGCTCCCAATTCTTTGTCCGGGACTACGGGAGTGACGGGGTGACGTCATTGTGACGTCACTGATTCCCACGCCCACGTAGACACGGACAGCAAAAACGTGGTGTCAACCCCGCCTATGGCAAAGGGTCGCCACAGACGCCAGACGAAAACGCCTGAGCTAGTGGCGTCAGTGAAAGTGGCGACCCTAGGTCAACGGAGTGACCACAAACCCGCGCCCATGAAAAGGTGTGGGAGAAGCTGCCTGCCTTAGGAAGGCGGTAGCAGAATAGTTAGCGTCTCCGAGTGACGTTCTCGGTGACCCAAGTTCGATCCCCGATAAGAACCAAAATCCACTTAAAATCTTTCTGCACCGTCGAGTGGCCTAAGAATACCCACATGCTGTCTATTAACTCTACCTTCGATTGCGAGTGCATCACACAGATGGGCGGCATGAGCCTCTGATCACAGGCGTCACTATAAAAATCCTTCATGCACCACCATGGGCGAGGGCCAACCATCACAGCCCTCAAGTGAGCCTCCAGGGCCTGCCATCCGAGCCCTAGAGGTCACTGCCTACAGGCGCTATATAGGCACAAATGTAAAAAGAAAAATATTTAAGAAAATCTACCACACAAGAGTAAATAAGGACAATGAGGAGCCAAATAAGAACAATGGTTTATGCTTACCCAAGCTATACAACAGTAAGTTTTCAATATATTACAGAGTAAAATCAGGTGACATTCTCGTGTTATCACAAACATGCATGGACATAAACTTGCCTTCGCTTCCTCTTCCCTCGCACCTCCGGTCACACAGCAAAAAAGCCTCAAATGCCCAGATATAGCACACTGCTGGGCTTATACTTAGTATGCAGCGATAAATAGTGCATTTTTTATATCATTGACAGCCTAATCTTATGAGGAAAGCTATCAAATTATCCCATAAATCAACGTATTTCTGGTTTGGGATCGCGATCCGTGGGAATACGTGTCATAAAACAAGAAAAATGCGTTTAAGTTATATTTTTTCTCTTTTTCCTTTTTTTCCCCTCCATATTCCGTGTGTATTGCAAGCAGTCAAACGAAAGATTCATGGGGGAACGTACTCAGCTTGTTTGTACACCTAATAACTCCACAAAATGATAGCATCTTCGCAAGTCATTGTGGTATACACCATGCTATTTGCCTGTGTTGGTTCTCAACAATTGCATCTCCGGCGGCTTTTATCTGAGAGGCGAGCGCTGCGACGTCACGTGCATACTACCTATAGATGCCTACTATCCATTTCAGACCCCATGAGGCATCGTTTTTCGCAAATATCTTCTGAACAAACAATCGGATCAAAATGACAGTTTGGCACAGCTTGTCTGACGCCGTCCCCTAATTTATGGCAGTAGAGTGCATTGCCAAGTGTGTTTAATGAAGGAGTTTACTCTTGGCTTTTACGGCGAAGCTGGTAAGAGCCACGTATACATTCGGACAGGGGAAGGTTTGAGGTGACGTACTTGTGACGTGTATCAAGCCACGCCTCATCCTCCCCTCCCGGCTTCCCCTCCCTCCCTCCTTGCCTTCCTCCCCCCCGTACATCCATACCCACCCCCACCACCTTTTAGGGGGAAGGTGGTACCCCACCTTCCCCCTCACTCTCCCTCTCGGCCGCTGTCCCTCACATCCAGGAGATGAACACACAAAGTGTAAAGTTGGCGGCCAATCGGTGAAGACTGTCGAAGCCCACCCCGCTGACGCTAGTGATACTGTGACACTAGTGACAGCAACAGTGCCTCGACAAACACTTTAGTGATGCTTATATGTATATAATGCTAGTTTTTTAGGTCTTTGTATTTATGTGTATATAGCTATATTTACTTGCACTTAAGATAGGTAGCACACGATAGTGCACCTTTGGGCTTCTTGTATATGTATGTTTAAATTTTAAAAAATTGAAAAAAGAGAGAGAGCGAGCATAATTTCAGATTGTCGGAAATGCTTTGGTGGCTAGGAGGGGGAAGTAGGAAGTTTTTCGAAATGATTAGGAGGGGTCGCAGGCCAAAAAGTTTGAGAACCTCTGCAATGTATGTAGTGGTGATAACTGCTGATCAAAGATTATACAAGCCCTGTTACAGTCTGCGACTAGTGCCGACTACTGATCGAAGACTCATGAATTAGAGAGAACTGCAACTCCGAAATGCCAGTGGTCGCTGGCAGTTTTAACTCACAATTTGGTGAAAAGTTGGTCAACTTGAAAGAAAAATATGGGCTTATTCCACTGCACTTAAAACACAAAAGTATAATTTTAAGAACGATTTTCTTCTATATGTATATTGTATAGAAGCCTGATTCTGTAAAACATGTATTTAACCAAATAACCAAGTAGGTTATAGTTGAGGAGGCGAGGTAAATGTTACTCTATGATATTATACAGTCAATAACGTATGTTTAGAAGTTATCTATACCTAGGCAGTCATATGTTCCTGTTATTATTGTGTATCAATCAGATAGAAAGCCTGGAAGTGCAATGAATCGACGCGTGAAGTAGCAATGTTTTGATTCAATCTCCCCGCCACAATCTCCCCGCCACCACTCCCCGCCGCGGCGTGTCGCCTCCACAATTATAACCTACATTGTCGCAGCAACAAGCCGATTTCGGCATTCTTTATTCTTCGTTTTTCCAAGGCATTGCTTATTGTATTTTGACAAGCGTTTGCCAGACGCAGCAGTACTGTCTTAGAAAACAGTGTGAACATCGCCCAAATTTTACATGCCACAATATACATGTAAAAAATATATTAAGCTTTGCTACTCGAGGCGAGTAATTTGCATTAAATTGCTATCTTAGAACGTTCAATCGTAATGCATGTCATGCATACACTTACTAGAACAACAGAAGAACGTTCTTTTTTAGTATTCAGATGCGGTGCATCAATATTTATCGCGAAATTGATTTATGAAAAATATTAGTCGCGGAGGGAAAACACAGTAGACCAACCTTTGAGTTAAAACTGCCAGCGACCACTGGCATTTCTCGAGTTTCAGTTCTCTCCAATTGGCCGCCGTGCTGTAAAGTCACTCTGTTCTGCATCGCAGCCTTCGCAGGCATACCTCCCGTTCTACCTATCTTGCTGTTGATAACACAATTCTGTCGAGCAGGACTATTCTAGATAATCTTGGTTCGTGACCTCAGTGGGCAGCAGCTGAACAACAACTACCACACCCTGCCGCTCTAACCCCAGCTTCTCATGGAGCTGCACAGAGGCCGTATTACTTTCTTCAATGTTCACGAAAGCCGGAAGGCCTTCCTGCAGCAGTTGATTGGCCAGGGCCATCGTGGCCGCGCCAGCCAGGCCCTGGCGACGATGATGTGGCACCGTAAAGGTGTTTTCCCATCCACCCGATTTTGGTTGTGCGAATCCATGACACCAGTATCTCCTCTGCCTCCTCCTGCAGCGACCCGACACCGTCCTCAGGGCCATGCTCATGGATACCGACGGACGGAAAGTGAATGATATCGTGCCTGACACTTTCCACCGTATTAAAATTGTTGAATTCCCAATTCTTCCAGACCGCCGATGCGTCTTCCTCCCCAGGCGGGTCATATGGTACATTTGGGGGAGCCTGCAACAGAAAACCCCAACACCATTCATCATCATTTCGCTGCACAAAACGTGTCAGTCGCCATACCCACCACCCTAACAATCAGTCGTATTGACGTTATGATCACCTGCATCACTCGCATCACTCACTCGGCATTCAGAATAGACGGTGCCTTGAGCTGGTACAGGTGTCCGATGTGAGTGTTTGAAGCGTCACTCGCCGGCGTCCCCAGCTGCTCAGTGACTGAAGCTGCGGCGGAGACATCACCGAATGTTATTTATAGTTATCCATGTTTTAAATTATAATCAATATATTAATATAGATAAACACAGCTTTTGCTTGATGAAGCAAGGCGAATCTAATGTAACTCACTGACGGCAGAAGGACAGTGGGTAAGGAATATATATATAAACAGGCTGATTCCAGTCCAGGTGAGGGAGGCGAGAGAGGCGGTCAGTCACATCTTTGGCAGTATGTTCTTGGCTCCAGTACACCAAAGGCCTGCTAATCTTAAAGTACAGTATGCCTNACCCCTTATGTGGCCTTTATTTTCCTTTTGAAGCCCGGCGTGTTTGTGCCAAAAATAAAATCTTTCATGATTCTGGGCTCACGCCATATCATGGGCACCGCAAATGGAATGCCGCGCTTGCCCACCAACCACTGAGTCAAGGCTGAGTGCAGCTTGTGCAGCAGATGTGTGGTGCCCAGCTCTTTCCTTGGTCCCCACCTTACACCCGAAGTAGTGAAAGTAGGCGGCCTTCATTTTCACTGCCGTAGATACACTTCGCTGTTGATCTTTTTTGGTATACCGACCACAGACATAACAGAAGTTGTCTGGATGATTGGTACAGGAACGTCTACTCATGTTTAACTGAAAGAAAGAAAGAAACAAAAATTAGTAGTTATATAAGTACGTTATATCGTAGTTACGTAAGAGGTGGTAGGCTGCAGACTGCACTCTAAAGGTCGCTGTCTGTAGCTAGATTTGTATAGCGTATTGATTGCGGCGTGATGTGGTTGGTTGCGCGTGGTCTAGTTTGTGTTAAAGAAAGTCGTTCTCAAGAGCGCGTGACTTTGTTCTGCGCGCAGCCAACGGCTCACAAGGCCACAAACTAGACCACGCGCAACCAACCACATCACCCCGCAATCAATACGCTATACAAATCTAGCTACAGACAGCGACCTTCAGAGTGCAGTCTGCAGCCTACCACCTCTTACGAAATAGGCATGTTAAAGACATGGAATTGAAGCAATCATGATGAAATAAATGAATAAATGAATTTTTGTAAATTTCATTGAAATCCTGACTTCTAGGCAATGGGAGTATTTCTGTAACTCAAAATCCTGACGTGATACAGCAAAACGGTTATGATTTTTGAAATCAGCGTACCCAAATTAGTCTAAATCGCTTTACACATCTCCAGTAGCAAACATGTTGTTGTCCAGTGTTATCACTCCTTCGATGGCATGCATCAAACTAGCCTTGTCTGTTGGAATGTAGAGAGAGCCATCAACAGCAAACATTGAACGTGCTACCACTGACATCTCAGATTTTCCCATTGTCTCTTCAAGTTTTGGTACAAGCTCGGGCCGGCATTTGGATGATAAGTTCATGCTCTTCACGCAATTTGATGACCTTGTCACCCCACGAACTTAGATTTCTCCGTCATTGTTGTGAATGTTTTCATTAAAAAATCTACAATATCGTTAGATTTATCACTAACACTGAACTTGATTTTTGTTTGTTTTTTCAAAACCAGAAATCAATGATAGCCACATCTGGTTGTGTCAAAAGTACCAAAAATCAATTCAGCATCGTCAAAACCCTAGAATCGATCCTAAAAAGCATCAAAATTACTTCAACTATTAGTAAGCTATGTGGGAGGGAGTCAATTTCCCAGGGGGCAATATAGTCTATGGGCTACCGCCGGGGGATCAGGGTCCAAAAAATTTGAACCCCATCAGTATAAATAGTTTACCCTAAACCAACCCAAAAAAGCAATAAAATCAATTTTAGCAACAAAACCCTATATCGGGGGAGCTACTTTTTGTGATATGTCATACCAGATTTAAAAGGGGCGAAGCGTAGTGCTCTGTTTTGTATTGTCTGTAATTTTAAAGTTTTGGAATGTTTTGGATTGTGTTATCAGCCCCATAGGGTGGATACTCTAATATAGGTGAAATGCAAGCTTTGACCAGGTGTAATTTGATTTTGCATGAGAGTCCGTTAACGCGTCGGAGAATGTTGATGCTGAAGTGGCTTTCCCCTTTGATGTTTAATATGATTAAGGAGGGCCAACTGTGCTAACTCTCAGACCTAAGATTTCACCAGCATTATAATGGGGTATTATAGTGTTTTTTGTTTTCTAAGGGGGACTTTCTTTTTATTTGCCCAGGGGATGATTTTGAATTTATCTGTTATTTTTAAATTTTTTCCATTTCCATTTCGTATTGTTGTTTTTTTCGTTATCTCTGCTTTTTGCCCTTCTGACTATAAAGTTTCTTGATTTTTGAGGTGTGTTTTGACTATCTGTGTGATATCATCTGCGTACATAATGTTAAGAGAGTGGGGGATGGGGTGATGGATGTCGGCTGTGTATATATTATATAGAGAGTCGGTGAAAGAGAGCTTCCCGGGGGTACTCCACTTCTGAGGGAAAAGGGGGACCCCTTTGTTGGCCTATGGTATGCTGGCCGTTCTTCCTTTTAAAAAAAATTACACAGTAGTTTGGAGAATGCCCGGGTAAGTCTAGCTTAATGACTTTGTATTTGAGCCCACTATGCCAAAACTTTGTAAAATGCTTTACTTACGTCTCGGGGAAATTATGAAACACTGTTGTTTATTTGCAAGTGAGTGAGTTATTTTCTCGTAAACTGTGGCTATTGCAGTATCTGTTCCGCGGGAGGCTCTGAATCCATTTTTGGGTGTTGGGAGGATATTGTTAGTTTCAAAAAATGACCAAAATCTTTTATTAAATTTTTTCAAAAGTTTTTCTCCGGCCCTCCAACAAATGAAATTGGTCTGTAATTTAAGGGATGTGTGAGTACTTTATTTGCCTTGGGTATTAATTTGATGCTGGCATGTTTAAATTTGCTAGGGAAATATATCCCATAGAGATAGCATGGTTTAGTATATGAATAAGTGATTCCATTGCCACCTCGGGAAGGTTGGCCAAAATTTATTTGTTAAGATTTAATGGACCCGTTTACTCACACCTAAAACACGGAGTATTATAAAGCTTTGGGTGCAATATAGGCTACATATCACTGTACTCATATTCTTTTTGCTGAGAAATGCACCATAAATGAATATATGGCCTTTTTGGGCCAAAATATCAAAACCACGGCGGAACGCGCTGTGATTGGTTTGTGACGTAGTACTACAGACTCAGATCTCGCCTGATCAGCTGATCGGGCTTGTTTTGGCTCAGCAAACCGCAATACCTATCTATGCATTCAACATGTACCAGACAAAAAGAACATATTATGCTTGTTTTGTGCTAATGTGCAAAAACACTACAATTAAAACTCCAGAGAATGTGTTCATAACTATGCCTAAAGACAAGAAAAAGAGGAAACAGTGGTGGATGTCTGCAAGGCGTGATTTCTCGTGAAGGAAAATTCATACTATTGCTGTAAAGACCATTTTGATGTATTAGTACTTGTGCATGGATAAGTAACTTGCAAATGATATGTAGCTGTGGGGCTTTAGCTGAGCTGTGATATTTTGCGGGAGTAGTATGCAGTATGCAAGGCTTTTGAGGTAGGGATGAGACAGGTTGGGTTTTTCATGTTATTAAAATACAACACTCAGTGAGTTAGGTAAATTCTAGAGTCCTTATCCCCGCCCTTATTAAGTGTTTTTTCCTCCAGACCTTCACAGATCCCTTCAGATCCCTCTAAACTGTAATTATAAAAGGGGGGGGGAGATGCCCCCTTCACCCCCCCTCCCCCTCCTTAAAACGACCCCCCTGGACCCCTCAAAAATATAATGTTTAATATTCCTAATCTAACCTCCCCTATAACCAAACCTAACCTTATCTCACTAATAACCTCATAGCGAGACCCCCATAAAAAAATAATTACTAACCAAACCTTGTAAATTATAGTTTTATTTTACTAACCTAACTAACCTTACTAACTTGCATTACCCCTACTACTGCAAGATGACAGTAATCCTCCTTCAAGTGATGTAGTAGGTATTCACTGTGTTTGGTGAATATGAAAAGTTGTATTTTTATAAGGAAAAAGTGGATAGACAGAGATAAGTGGCCCGTGACACCAGACAAGTGATGACTTCTGGGATCGGCATTCCTTATGGGAGCTTAAATAAACCTGCAATGACATGTACAGCTAGACGATAGACGAACTCATAGGAACAGGTAGAAATGTATGGTTAGAAAAGGGTTTGTAGTGGTGAGTAAGTGACAAAGGGTGTATGTTTTGCTTATGTGGGGAAAGAAAGCCATACATTTCTACCTGTTCCTCTATGAGTTCGTCTATCTGTCTACTTTACTGTCATTGCAGGTTTTCATTTAAGCTCCCTATAGGAATGCCGACCCCAGAAGTCATCACTTGCCCGGTTCACGGGCCACTTATCTCTGTCTATCCACTTTTTTCCCTTATAAACACAACTTACATATTCACAAACAAAAGTAAATACCTACTACATCACTTGAAGGGGGATTACTGGTCATCTTGCGGTAGTAGGGGTAATGCAAGTTGGTTATTAGTAGGTAGTACATAATGTAGCGGCCGCTTCACAGCTGTTTTGCTCTGTTGTCTAAGCTAGTGACGTCACAACATGGCGCCAGTCATTTTAGAGCGTATACATTTTCCTGTACTTAAATTGGCTGTATCATCAAAAATACTGTTCACATAGAAAAATCAACATCACTGCCCAACTATATGAGGCTTGAAGATGTCAAATCAATCCTTACCTCAAGTAGAGTAAATGGGTCCATTAATCCCCTTATGGCTAAGGCCAGGGGAGTTATTTTCCATGTGTCTTATTATCTATTATTAACAGCAACAAACATATCATTTAACATATCATTTTTTGTAATTTTTAATTTTCGTAGTTAAAGGGCTATTGTTGTTAAGTAGGTTTAGGTTGGATTTTGCATTTGGTGTGCATCTATAGTTGTTATTACTTATTGGCTGTTTGGTTGTCAACTAACGTTTCGCTATCCTGATCAAAATGAGCGTTTTCTGCAGGGCTAATGTGGAAAATGTTACTCCAAATGTTTTAGAAAACTGCCTTCTTTTCTTCCTTCTTATAAATTTTACTGTTGTTATGTATTACTAGCCGCAAAGCCGCCCTCCGGGCGGCCTTTTTGGCAAAAAAAACGTGGGCCTTCGGCCCACCAAACGGTGGGCCTTCGGCCCACCAAACACAGACTCCAGATAGACCCATTACCCACCACCTCGGCCCACCAAACACACTCTCCAGATAGCCCCTTCTAACTTTCCCCGAAATGTATTTTTCCCCCACCCATTCACTCACCCATTACCCTACCTCCACCCCCACCCTTTCACTCACCCATTACCCATCACCACACACCCATTCACTCACCCTTTCACCCCAAAACCCATTCACTCCACGCCATCACCCCACACCCATTACCCATCACCCCACCCGTTCCCCTCACCTATTTACCCATCACCCTACATCAGGTTTTTCCCTCAATTCTCGCAACCCACTTTTTTTTCTTTAGTTCTCGCTAATAGGCTGCTAAAAAAAAAAAAAAAAAAGGTGATCGGATCATCCTATAAGTGGGCTTAAAACCTTCCCCTGGTCAACCTGATTCCAAAACTGTGACATATGATGGGATTCCGCCACAGGGGGCGGCACCTATCGCGGCCCAGACGACAGCAGACACACACACACACACACACTTTCGCTTATATTATTATAGATAGAATAAGTGTGTCAGTCTTGCTGCCCCGGGACTTTGCTCCAGAATTGTTTTGGTAGTTTATATGATTGTTTCCTGAAGAAGCTGAGTTTTATTCTCCCCATTTCCTGTTTTTTTCTGCTGCTTGCATTCCCCCTCTACTTGCTTTTTTTTTTTTGTTTTGAAAGCCGCATGTTTGACTGTTGACCAGCCTCTTGTTTGAGCTTCCGCTAGGGGGTTACAAAAAGAAAATTGTAATGTTTTTACTTTATTGTTATATATGGTAGGTGAGATAGTGTTATGTTAGTTACGTTATTTTTCTTGCAGGTACTGATAGCATCATACCAAGTCGATTGCCATGGTCTATTTGGCTCTGGTTTTCTTCTTCCGGCAATTGGCAGAATGTACTTTTATGAGTACTGATTCCCTTTAAAGGGTTTTCCCAGTTAGCTTTTTTAAAAATTAAGATGGGTGGCCGATGGTGTAACTATGGCTGTTGCAGTATGGTAAAAAATATAGGAATGTGGTCAGAGGCTGTGATCGGGCCCTGGTTGTAGGGGTGGTATCAGTATTTTTATTAGCGAGTATGGGTATCTGGTGTGGTGTTGCTATTATTGGCTATATAAGTAGAAAATCTGGTCCGAGAAAATTCAATTTTGTTTTGCGTTTTATGAGGAGTTTAAGTCTTTTTCCTACCGTGTTGGAG
>JACEEZ010022031.1:67680-81194 GCA_016584305.1 Chionoecetes opilio
TAAAAGAGCGTTATTGCTTGCAATTCTAATATGATATAAATTATTGTCATGTAAATAAAAGGTAAATATTATTTTGTTTCGTCTTGGCAGTTTACTGGTTTCCTCAACTGTAACAATTATAGTATAGAGTTGAAAAATGACCTGTCACCTCGCGGGTCACTTAAGACCCGCGGGCAGTGGCGTACTCAGAAAATTAAAAAGGGGGGGGGGGCAAAATATGAATATATATATATATATATATATATATATATATTATACATAACAGACCACATATATTATATATATATATATATATATATATATATATATATATATATATATATATATATATATATATATACATTATAAATATATTTATATATTATAATTTATTCTTTGCAAAGGGGGGGGGGGGGCCATGGCCGCATGCCCCCCCCCCTCGGTACGCCACTGCCCGCGGGCCATGAGTTTGACACGCCTGCTTTAAGAAATCAGTGGAACAACCGGGAATCGGGATGCCGTCTACCGATCCACTGGGTCCACACACGCTGGGCAGCCCTGAGCACTGTACGGACGCTACACTCCCCAAGCACAGGCTCTGAACGTGTAACGAGTGACATGCGAATATTCCTCTCTTACTCTCAGTAATCTTAATCTCAAGCTGCTTATCATGTAGACCTCTTTTGTCTTTATTTGTTTTGCTCTTATTGAATCAGTTTACTTGTTCTTTTTCTTTACTGATGAATCTGTAGAATTATCGTATAATATCGTACGATATGGTTAAATTATCGTAAAAAACGTACGATAATGAAAAACTATCGTACATCGTACCAAGGGTAAAATAATCGTATGTACGATAATTATCGTACGTATGACAACCCTGACTGGCTTGTCAATCCTGACGGCAGGGTTGTGAACTGTACGATAATCATCGTATTTGTACGATAATTTGACTATCCGTACGATATTCGATGCATAGTTGAGAATCGTACACGAAAATACGATAATTGACTCACATATATAATTACATTATAAAGTCATACAAAAATTGTCATCCCACAAAAAAAAAAAAAACAGATTCATCTGTTGCAGTCAACTTCCGCGAGAGAGAGCGAGTTTTGAGTTTGAATTATGGTCCTTTGCATGACATGGATTTGGAGCCTTGCTTGCCACATTAGAACGCAGATTGTGAGAGGGTATTTAGCAAGATTAACCTTACCAAGACAAAGGTAAAAAACTGACTTCTAACGGGAACCATACTTGGTTCTCTTCCAGCAGCGCAGTGTGTAAGGGAAAAGGGAGATTGTGTTACTTGCATCCCTACACATGATATGATAAAATTATGTCGATGACAACTGACACACTATCATTATAAGCGCCAGCTGACACAGGGGATAAAAGAATAGAGGAGGAACAGGAATTCCTCTTTTCTTTTGAGGATGATAGCTATGTAGAGTTCTCGAGTTCAGGATCTTTGGAGTCATTATATGTGTTACTAAATATATTTTTTTTTTATTTAATTTCTTTTATTTTGGAAAAAATAAATTAACATGGAATTTTGTGTCATGATTGGATATACTATATATTTTTGTGAAAAGAGAAAATATTTTTATATGTGGAATGGTGAATTCAATGATGTATATAGTTATGTACTGACTGAGTATCTATCTGAAAATACGATAATTTTGGTGGCTCGGTACGATAATGTGGCCTACAAAAGTTCACAACCCTGCCTGACGGGGAGTGCGTGCGGGCACTCGGCAGGATACACCCTCCGTGTTGGGGGATGCGCAGCAGTGCAAGCTGCTACGCGTCGGGAATGAGGGGTAAGAGTGGCCATGGGGGGGCTGCCCGGCCCGCTGCCATGGGGGTTGGCTTGTTATCCCGGCCAGGAGCTCCAATAGGCGGTGATTGCTGACTCCAACGCAATGTTGTGTTGTACTATTTTTATTGTATCCATGTTAGAAATAAATGTAAAATTTAATAATTCTTAGTTTCTGGTTGTGGTAGAGGTTACTACTGGTTGGTTTTGTGTGTTTCCCGTTTTGCTGTAGGCGGCGTTTTATCTGTAATTAATCCGTTCCTGAGCTTCTGAAAAATTTGGTCGTCCTCTACACGCCAACAGTCATTTATATCTATTTCATTGTTTTGAATGTTTTTCAGTGCCTCTCCCTCTTGGTAGTTTTGGTTTGTATACTGTTTTGTCATTTGTACTTCCTGTTTTCGATGCTTTTGTTGATATATATGAGTGATTCTTTCTTTTGGCCAACCTTCGCTCTTTTTTGTAATGATGTCCGGGCCTCAATCCTTCCATTATATTGTCTCCAAAGGCGGCATTTCGTCTTGACCTTCACTTTCCTTTTCCCTTTCTGGATCCTCACAGCTCTTCCATTTCCTGTGTTTCTTGTACTTCATCTTCATTAATCTTGGTGGAGGTGCTACCCAGTGTCAGTATCTCCTTAGATGGTTGGTTGTTTGAAAGTTTAACCTTTGGCAAGTTGTTAAGTCACCAGTCTGTCCTATTCGCGCTTGTATGAGCCGGATAAGAACATAAGAAATAGGAAAGCTACAACGAGGCGTGAGACCTACACGTGTAGTTCCTTGTTACTTAAACTCTACTACATCCACCTCTCTTCCCCATCCATGAATTTATCCAGCACTCCTTTAACGACCCAATAGACTCCGCATTGGACCACCTGACGAGTCCATTCCAATCATTCACCACCCTATTTGTGTACCAGTTTCTCCCTATTTCCTTTTTAAATCAACGTTTTTCTAAATTTCTAGCTTGAATCTTCTTATTCTACCCTGTTATTCTACCTAGTTACTTCTTATTCTACCCTGCTTACTAGCCGTAAGAACGTTTCTTATCAAACTATTATTACCCTCCTTTCGGGACATTGTTAGGTCAGTTGGGATGGGAGCCCCCACAGTGATACACTTCTATGTGCCTGCTGTTTGCAGCCTTTCCACGTGTGTTCAGGGCTTGTACATTCGAAACAGGGATTGTACTTTTTCTTAGGGCATTTTTTGTAAAGTGATCATAAATTGTAACATCGGAGGCAAATGGTGATGTTTATATACTCCTCTAATTAATATTGTAGCGGGGAGATCATATGAAATCCGAGGAGTCCCTGTGCAGTTGCCTCCCTTAGTTGACAAGGTGTGGGGTTAAAGGTTGATCTTGATCAATATGTTTTCGGACTTTGAAAACTTGGTCAATCCCTCTGGTTTTTGAAAATCCACTTATTTTTCCCATAATTCTCTCTATTTCTTTTCATTGTGAGAATAGATTATTTCGCCACGTTGAAAATGATGACTGTCCTTTTAGCCCCGAGCTCTGGAGGCAAAGATAGGCTGAAGTTAGCAACTTTTAAGTTTTTAGGCAATCTACCTTGAAAAAAAGTGATCTGTTATCATCACTTTTTGTTTATTAGAGTTAATGTAGCCTTCAATATCTCTATGATTTTCGATGCGTAGATAAGGTATTGCGAGTCTTTAGTAGATGAATTTCGTTGTGGTACGACGGCGAGGGGTGTTAATCTTCGAGCTCTTGCCATGGTGCATGAATAATAAGGCCTAACGGCACACCGCATGTAGCGGAGCCACGGCAAATACTCCACCCAGATGGAGTTGATAAAAAAGTTAAAACAACCATACAAAATGACTACTCTAAAGGAATCACCCAAACTAACCAACTAGAGGCCTCTCCTACCATGTCGGGGGCCTAACTCCCCACCCTCTAAAGGGCGTCGTAAGGGAATTGCCTAATTATAACTAAGCCTGCCCTTGCCGCCTCCTATAGCCAGGCATAAAAGGCCCCAACCCTCATGGTCGTGCCCAAAACAACACGCTTTCCAGCGTTCGATTAGCCGTACTACGGCAAAAGCTATGAGGCACGGTTCAACTTCCGTTTTTGTGGACGTAGTCTTACATGCGTCTTCGTCATCAGTGGACTCACAGTACGTCACCAGTGACATCAATTCTGCCTGTGTAGTTGTGAAACAGGCTTCCCCGCGACAACCACATTGCTGGAGCAGGATGAGCGTCACTGACCTTGAGACGCGCGTCACAGCCTCACATTATCGAGAGCTACCAATTCGTTCTACGTGACTGGGGAACACGCACTGTGATCTCACGGATCGCCACGCCACGTAGACACGGACAGCAAAAACGTGTTGTAGTGTTAACCCGCCTAAGGGCAAAGGCTCAAAGACCGATAAAGACTCCCAAAACGAGAGACTCCCGATGATGGAACGACCCGACAAACCACCCCCATTATCAACAAAAAACAAACAACTGATCCATGATAAAACAGCAAAAGGATTACGAACAGCAGATGGCTGAACAAAACGAGAAAGAGAGGGCTTCAAAGTGCCGAGCAGCTCAGCGACCCCTTCGTATGATGGTGACTACACCGTTGAAGAGAGAGAACGAGGGGCGGACAACCTTCCACAGTGCGTGCTGCTGGGTTGTAATCCGTGTGTGAGCGAGCGCTGCCGAGCGGGGGTCCCGGCCTGCCTTATATACACGACCCTGTTCTGGCGGTCATGCCTGTAGATGGTGGTGTTGTCTGGTAACCAAATTTGATATTCTGGCAACCACGAGTTCGCGTCTCGGACAGCTTTGTCTGCAGGGCAGCGAGGTCAAGCAGCATGTTCTTGAACCCGGGCTCACTACCCACACCCCCACCCGCATGGGGAATGGACACTTCTTCCCTTGCGTCTGTTCAATCCACGTGTACATAACACTCTAGTTCATAGTGAGGACAGTGGAGGTGAAGTAGAAGGTGGCAGCCACTGCAGGTTTATTTAGGAGCGAGCAAGAGGTACAGGACGTATCTTACAGTTTTGGTGGTCACGGCTGAAACTGCCCCTAACTTGCCGGTGGTGCCGCGGGTAGGACTATAAGCCCAGCGGGCTAACAACCCAACCCTCTCGTTAACACACTAACACCCCCCCTCCATTGCAGTGAAACCCCTAAGTGCCCCCCCCAAACAGACAAACATGTGAACTGCCAGGAGGGGACAAACTGCAATAACAAAATAAGATGACCCCAAGGTACAGTAGTATAGTAGTCCGCGAGGTGCTCAGGAGCACGTCTCGTGCGCCGCGGTTCTGCCGGGGATGGGGGTGCAAGGGATGGGACTCACCCCGGAGCCCTCAGCAACTGCACCCCGCCGGCAGCATCCTCTCTTCCCGAGGAGCCGGCTGCCCCGCGTCAGTTCACAGACGGTCGGAGATGTCGCCGGTTCTGAGTGACGCGCGCCCGCTTGCCGTGCAAGCCGTACCAAGGTACTGCCTCGGAGCCGAGGCGTTCAACCACAGTTGCCGACGTGGTCCCACCTTCCTGTCTCCTGATTCTGTAAGCGGACCTTTGGCCCAGTGCGACGGGGGGGTTAGGGGTAATGGACGTCATGTCGAACACTGGCTTGACAATGTCGCCCCAGTGCGCGCCATGGCCAGCTCACGATCCCGCAGGCATCCTCGCCACCGCCCGCTAAACCGGTAGCGCTCAGTGGCGGGGGCCACAGAGTTCTCAGCTGCCCGACCACATGAGCAGGTTGGGCGGGGGAGATTACCTGTGTCGTGCCAGGGCAGGTATTAAGGACTCTGTAGGTATGGATGTAGCAGCTGCGTCAGAGTCAAGGGACCCCCCATGCGATGTTACCACTCAGGAGCCTCTTGGGTGACTTAAAACAACAGCCTCGGCGCGCCCGTTGAACTGCGGGTAGTGGCAGACGAGACCCGCAGCTGCACACGCATGCAGATAGGAAAGTCATGCGTATCCTCACTCACGAGGTTTGTGACCCCCGTCGCAGACAGGACCTCCGGAACCACCTCCTAAGAGTGGATACGAGAACTGATGGGGGTAGAGCTCGTAGACAGGTGAGCTCCACTCAGCCAAACCAGTCAGCTATCAGCATAGGCTACATACATCTGCCCGGCTAGTGGAACATGTCCACCACCCGCCGTGTGGAAGAGGTACTTGGTGGCTGGTGGGGCAGTAGGGAATACGCGGGGTACGACGGGGCGTTGACCTCGAATAACTGGCACTGCCGCCGTTTCTGTTCGGACCCTCAGCGTCGATGCCCGCCAATAATCGGATTGCCTGGCACGGCGCAGCATGGAGTCCCTGCCCTGGTGGCCTGAGTGGAGGTTGGTAAGAACCACGCGCCGCAGGGCGCGGCGGAGGAAAACACGCAGGTGCACCTTCCTCGGTTGCGTACATCCGATTGTACCCTCGTGCATGACAGATGCCGCTCATCCGGTAGTAGGGCGTAGCGGCCCAGCAGCT
Source organism: Chionoecetes opilio (assembly GCA_016584305.1). Taxonomy (NCBI): domain Eukaryota; kingdom Metazoa; phylum Arthropoda; class Malacostraca; order Decapoda; family Majidae; genus Chionoecetes; species Chionoecetes opilio. The sequence continues at coordinate 73,957 of JACEEZ010022031.1, forward strand.
CCCCATCCTTCTGGTATCCCATGTCCCCAGCGAAACACGTTGCATGAGAAGCCGGTAATCCTAATCCCGACAGCCTCCTCCTCCACCTGCGGAAGATCCACACTGACTCCTTCCTCGTTCTCAGGGCACAGGCCGTGGCTGCCTCCTACCCCTGCGCATGTGACCTCATTCGTCTGCCAGATCAGTTTCGTCAGGCTCACCACGCAGACAGGGTATCGTGAAAGTGCATCAGCGTGCACGGTTTTGCTTCTCTTGCAAGTATTGCACGCGGAAGGAGTACATGAGTTTTCTAATTCAGATTGAGGAGCGAGGTTGGAGATGTCCTTCAGCTCCTTATCCTGGAAGATTTTAGGAGGGAGCGGTGGTCGTGAAGAACGTGCGGTTAGGGCCAGCCCTAGGAGGACAGACCCGCCTTCCTCACAGCACAGGTGATGGCGAGGCCTGCCCTCTATGGTCGAGTTAGTGCTGCTCTGCCCCGAGGTCAGGTGGCGGCTGCCATACAGCGCCAACTTCCACCCGCCCTTGCAACACAGAGGAGTCTCTGGTGACACACACATGGCGTATTGCTGCCATGACGACAAAGCTGATGCCAGCCTGCTGTAGCTGTGTGAAACACTGCGATCGGCCGTTAATTTGTGATGTCCGTAGATACTGACAGGCCCTCCGCCGCGAGCTGCCGATGGTTCCTTCGTTGTTTCGAGATGGATGTAACTGGCTGTCCCCGTAATAACCTTTGCCTGACGGTTTCCTCAACAGCTCCCTGAATGGTTCCATAGGGGGCAAGTGCTGAGAAGAAACGGGGCTACTTGGTTTAACAGCCCAAAGCAAGACCTGATGTCCGTCAACATGGGCGAGGAGGCATCTGAAACTTCGTGATACTGCACATCCGATCCTGGCTGGGCGGTCATCCTCCAGTCGAAGCAGGTAAACCCGCAACAAACACATTCCGCCTGCAGAAACGAAACTTGTCCCGGGCGCAGCGTGATCCCACTTTCGGCACACGTACACAGGAACCGGTAGGTGTGCCAGAAAGAGTCAGCAACACTGTGCGTAAAGCAATGTGTCGTCTACACATTAGCGTCCGAGGAACGCCCGTAGTTACGTCATCGAACCGCTTGGTGAAGCATTCCCCTGTCCCCCTGCTGCTCCCCAGTGCCCATGGTGTTTGTGCGTAGGTAGCGAAAACGGACCCCAGGGGGTGAGGAAAGTCGTTAGTTTCATGCTCTCCTCGTCCGGGTTATCTGATGGTAACATGAGTAGGCGTCCGGACTGACTGGTTTGAAAGTGTGCTTGGGCACACTGGTAATTGGTCACACGGGTGGGAGGGTGCTTGTGTTGAGTTTCCGCGGCTGCCTGGTTGAAGCCGCTGAAGTTACCGTCCTGCGCGGACGCCCGCCCTTTTGGGGACCACCGCCATACGGGAACACCACTCCGTGGGCTCCCGCAGGTACGGGCTCGACGATGCCCCTCCTGACGTCCTCTCGAGTTAGTTATGCTTAAGTACCTCATCGAAGAAGTGGTGAGGGACTGACGCTGGGTAGTGACACGGGTCGTGAGGGCCGGGCTCGGGGGCGAGGTGGATGTGGTGAGACGGCCCCCTCCATCTTCGGCAGAGCGTGCGCGATCCACAGCAAACGCCGTGCGCCCGAAGCGCCTTCCAGGAACAACGCTCTAGCAAGGTCGCCACGTTGGCCTCAGTAACTGCATATGGAGGCGTGGCGGGGCGGGACCGGAAGCTTGGGCGCCTCCATCTGGATCGAGGTGCCCACCGTGGCTTGTACGCGGGGAAGTCACGCCGGCACAAGCCAGGCTCATTACCCGGAGGACAAGAACAGGTGTTGAAAACGCCTCGGCGAAGTACGTATAGGCGTGCCTGAGTTAGAACGCCCGCTCAAGTGAAGGTGAGTCTCAACACTACTCCCAGCACCCGTAAGCACCCGCCAGCCAGGTGTCTGATGCTTACGGTGGTGTCTGAGCGCTGTTTTAGAGTTATGCCCGAGGGCCTGCATGAGCGTGCGCCCCGCCATCACACCTGGGCTCGGGTGTCCGCAATAGCCATGACCGAGCGCCCCTCTCTGCTGCCTGGTGCCTCCACGAAAACCCTTCAGCCGTGGCTTACTGCGTCAAGTGTGCACTTCAGCCATCCCGGGGCGATGGTTATGCGAAGTCCTTTCGTTCGCCCTCTTTGTAGATCTGACAAGCTCTTGGAAAGTGGCCGCCTTGCCACAAGCGTGAACAGGTAGCATTACCGCCGGACAGGGAGTCCTGGCGGTGGGTGGCGGCGCCCCAGTATACCAAAGGGGCCGCGGGTGGGTTCGCCAGCAATGACGTCCGTCCGTGGGGTGACGTCATCCGTGAGACAGCGGGCAGCAACGTCTCGCACAAGGGGCCTTGTGTAGGTCCTTTGCGCCAAGCCTCAACGCCACAAAGTATGTCCTCAAGCTATCCAGCGTCCTTGAATCTTAACCCAGGAACGAAAACACTCGCGCGGAGGGACGTTAACGCTAGCCCAACCAAAGCTTACGTAAAGCATGTATTCCACTGCTGCCACTGTGACAAGCCGGGTGCACTGGGAACCGACACCGTCCACTCCAAAGTCATTTATTGTGAACACTGGTAAAGTAAGCCTTTCACAACGGCTCCCCCAGGCCCCTGCAGGTCCCCCAAAAACTCCGCCCAACAACCATAGCCTTGTGCACTCACGTAACACGGGGTTTGACCACGGGTCCAGTGCCGCTGCAGAGAAGCATAGGCGTCCCACTCTGCCCGTGATATAACTTGCGCCAATGCCTTCTGCGACAGCGGGGACACACCAGCAGACGAATCGGAGCACACGCCTAGTGTGCGGTGTTTCAATTACCTCGTTAAAGGGCCGTAGACCATACAGCCTCCACAGAGCGACGCCACAGTCAATCGGAAGTGAATGCGGACATTATCTGCGTCCCCCGCATACACGCGCACTACAGCGCTGATGTTGAGGGACCTAGGGACCCTGTCCATGCCCTTGAGGTCGAGAGTAATACTCACCGTTGCCTCGGCACGTGGTAAAGGCGCTGTCGGCCCAAGACGAGGGATGGGCGAGGAGCGCCGGGCGGCCAGGTACGACCTAAGAGTCCGGGGGAATAGGGCCCGTGCATATCCCAGATTTTTGTTTTTGGGGTGGTGCCCCCTTGCCCCTGACACATCTTCTACCCGTCCGGTCGATACAGGAGCCACCGCCGATAAAGTTATCCCCCTTCTAGTGTGACAGTTGAGGTGACGTAGACAGGTGGGCAGCCACATCCCGCAAGTCCGCTCACTTAGCGAGCGCAGCAAGACCCGCGTTACCAGATTCGATACTATCGTACACACACAGTTTGGTGGTTCACGGCTGAACTCTCTAATCTATGGTGCCGGGGTAAGCTATCATGTATAAAGCCCAGCGGGCTCAACAACCCAACCCTCCGTTAACACCAACACTTACGTGTACAAAATGTTTCCATAACATACACTCAACTTGTACGTGTGCTATGTATCTATCCCGTATTCATCGTCATCTGGAGAAGAAACCTACTCGCATCACTGGCACGTCCTTGGAACGGACGTGAATTGAATTACACACGTGTCTCTCCTGTTCCCCTGCACTCACAACCCACGCGTCTACGTCTCACCCTTGCTACCCCATGTACGCCACACCACAAGCTTCCAGACCCCCCGGCCTGTGTTCCCACATATCCCCACACCAGCACCCCGAACACCACTGCTTCGGGGTGCCTTAAACAATGCCCTGCATCTCAAGACTACAAATCACAACACCAACAAGCAACTCGCCAAACAACAAGCGCCCGGACGCACTCAGCGGTTTGGTCCGCGCGCAGGTTATTCCTCCCCATCACCGCCCACATGGGCGTCCCTCCCTTTACGGTTTTCTACCGCCACGTGCTGTGCGAGTTCCTGACGTGCGACACTGCATCTCCCCTGGCAGCTACGTCTTCCCATTGTCCTGTGCACGCATCTATCGGGATGTTTGATGCTGAACACGATGCCCTACTTTTCCGCCTGTGGCGTGCTGTGCACCCCTTTGTACCTGTGTGCGAACATGTTTCTTGCCTCGCCGCCACCTTCGGCTCCTTGTCCCCTTACCCCTGTGGCACATGTTCTCCTGCCGTACGTCTCCTGATGCCGCCATGCTGTCTGCTTCGCTGCATGTTCCTGCCGCTGCGGCTCCACCCAGCCCACGCTGGCTCCTCCTGCTCCAGCTTCGACGGCCCCCCCCACAACTTCACGCCCACTGCTGTGCTCGCTTCGTGTGATTCGCGACAAATACTTTCTACCCCCTCGTAATTTTTTTTTTGTCATTAGTTTTATTGTTTTTTAAGTTTTGGGGTGCCTTGAAAAAAAAAATTGCCTTAAAATGGGTTTTTCTGTGCCTTTATTGTTTTCCCATTTTTTACAAAGGCTTCCTTTTCACTCTTGGGCTTAGGTGCCGTACGAAAAAAAAACCCGGCGGCCATGGGATTAGTACCGCCCGCCCGTTTCAACCTCACGGCTCCCCCCCCCCCTTCTCCCTATACCAAGGAATCTAAAAAAAGATACCCAATTTTTGGGGGTTGCCCTTTTTTTGGGGTTCGATAAAAGGCCGAAGGGCAGGGTTTACCATTTGGGATGGGGCCTTAACTTTGCATATGACTATCAAAAGACAAATGGTTTATCAGTTAAATAAATAAATTGTAATCTTCGTAAATGTTTGTTTAAAATATCAAATAAAAACAGTAAAACACACTAAAGAAATGCCATTCTGAGACTGAAAAATATGCATGAACTTTAATCTTTCCCTTTAACTCTTCGCCATTTAAAACTTGCGAGAAAACTTTAACATTAAATATATCATAAACACTTTTTTAGCTTTTTCCCTTGATATATTTCGTTTTTGATAATGAATTAGCACCATGCATAAAAATTTGCGTGAACTAAATAAATAAATCATCAATTTGGGTAATTTCCCCCATTGATGTATTTATTTAGTTAACGCTAATTTATCATGGTTTCAAATTAATTTTTCAGAAACGAAATATATAAGGGAAATAAAAACAATTTAACGGGAAAATTACCCGATTGATGATATTTTTTATTTTAGTTAACGCTAATTTATCATGGTGCTAATTTAATATCAAAAACGAAATTTTTCATTTGGGAAAACTAATAAAATTACGCATCTATTGGGTATGTTCATGTTAAAAGTTTTATCGCAAAGTTTTAAATGGCGAAGAGTTGAAGTGAATATTCTTTATGTTCATGCAAAATTTCTTCAGTCGCAGAATGCAAATTTTTTTTTGTTGTTTGCTGGGGTTTTTTTTATATTATTATAAAACAAATTTACGAAGATACTGTATATCATTAACTGATAAAACCATAGTCTCTATGATAGTCATATGCCGCAAGGGAATGGGCCAGCAACTGGTTAACCCCCGCCGCACGGCGGGCCTACCGTGGCGGATAACATAAATTGCTTTAGGGGGATTCCGAGTGAGGCATCTTTTGTAGAGTGTCTTTGCTGCTACTGACCCATGGTGCCACCCTCACCCCCCCCCCCCCATCCCCTCCCCACAGCCATGCTGCACCCTCGCCCCTGTCTAGCTGGGTCACGTGAGGTCGGAGATTATCCCCACCCGTCTCCCTCACCTCGCTGACCCTCATGGTCAGACCAGGGGATTATCTTTCGTCTCCTCGCCCTCCTGCTCCCGTCGGCCGCCCATCGACGCCTATAGTTGCCGATGATGTTGGCCGCCCCTAAATGATGGACTTATCGCGCCCCCGATATATGATTTTTGCATACCGTGTCATTCTTTACCTTTCTGTGACTTCCTTTTAGTTCATGCAATTCTTTCACTGCCTTTTCTGCTTATTTTGCATGTATGGTTTGTTTTCTGCCCAACTTAACTTTGTGGCTAGGTATTGATTTTATATTATATGTTGCATATTTCCCTCCAATGCTTCACCCAGATGGCTCCACAGCTGTCTCATCTATTTCTAAAGCTGAACTTTTCGCTCAAACCTTTGCTGAAAATTCCACTCTGGTTGATGAAGGGCTTGTTCCTCCTTCTCCTCCACCATCTGACTATATTATGCCTGTTATTAAGATCCTTCGTAATGATGTTTTCTTTGCCCTTTCTGGCCTAGATGCTCGGAAGGCTTACGGTCCTGACTGAGTCCCTCCTATTGTTCTCAAATACTGTGCTTCTGTGCTTGCACCCTGCCAGGTCAAACTTTTCCGTCTTTGTCTATATACTTCTACCTTTCCTTCTTGCTTGAAGTTTGCTCACATCCAATCTGTTCCTAAGAAGGGTGACCGTTCTACTCCTTCAAACTACCATCCTATAGCTTTGAATTCCTGCCTTTCTAAAGCTTTTGAATCTATAGTTAATAAGACGATTCTTAAGCATCTATCTGCTCATAATCTTTTATCTGATCGTCAGTACGGTTTCCGTAAAGGGCGATCTACTGGCGATCTTCTAGCTTTCCTAACTGAATCTTGGTCATCCTCCTTTAGGGGTTTCGGTGAAAATTTTGATGTTGCCCTTGACATATATAAAGCTTTTGATAGAGTCTGGCACAAATCTTAAATTTCCAAACTACCCTCATTCGGTTTCTATCTTTCTCTCTGTACCTGCATCTAAGTTTCCTTTCAAACCGTAATATTGCAGTTACTGTAGACGGACATTGTTCTTCTCCTAAATCTATCAATAGTGGTGTTCCCCAGGGTTCTGTCCTATCACCCCCTCTCTATTATTCATTAATGATCTTCCAAGTCTAACTCATAGCCCTACTATCCACTTCATACGCTGATGATTCTACCTTGCATTTTACAACGTCGTTTATTAGACGTGCAACTCAACAGGAACTAAGTGATTCACGGAGAGATGCCACTGAGCGCCTAACTTTTGATCTTTCTATAATTTCTGACTGGGGCATTGCAAACCTTGGTATGATCAATGCCTCAAAAACCCAATTTTTTCACCTATCTACATCGACAAAACCTACCAGATAACTATTCCCTCTTCTTTAATGATACCAACTTCTCTTTCCTATAATGAACATTCTTGGACTATCCTTTACAAAAAATCTGAACTGAAAATCTCACATCTCATCTCATGCTAAAATAGCTTCTAAGAAGTTAGGTGTCCTGTGGTGTCTGCGTCCTTTTTTTTTTATCCCTCCCAGTTGCTTGCTCTCTACAGGGGCCTTATCCGCCCATTTAC
>JACEEZ010022032.1:0-5000 GCA_016584305.1 Chionoecetes opilio
GGGTTTTTCCGTTTTTGCGTTCAGTGTTTGCGTTTCAGTGTTTGCGTTTCAGTGTTGCGTTGTGTTTGGTTTCAGTGTTTGTGTTTCAGTGTTTGTGTTTCGGGTTTTTGGTTTAGTTTTTGTGTTTCAGTGTTTGTGTTTCAGTGTTTGTGTTTCAGTGTTTGTGTTTCAGTGTTGGTGTTTCAGTGTTGGTGTTTCAGTGTTGGTGTTTCAGTGTTGGTGTTTCAGTGTTGGTGTTTCAGTGTTGGTGTTTCAGTGTTGGTGTTTCAGTGTTGGTGTTTCAGTGTTGGTGTTTCAGTGTTGGTGTTTCAGTGTTGGTGTTTCAGTGTTGGTGTTTCAGTGTTTGCGTGTTTGTGTGTTTAGTTTCTTTGGGAGTTCTGGTTTACACTTGTTTAAGATTAGGGTTTTTGTGTGTTTCTGTGTCGACTCTCGTTGTGAGATATTCTGTGTTTTTGAAGACCTCTTAAAGGCTTTTAGTCTTTTGTTTCTTTTGTTAACCGTTGCTTGCTTTCTTTACTTTTTTTTGTTTGTCAAATTAAATAAATGTCATAGTAACTTTATTAACTTTCTTTGTCCCGTATGTTTATTTTCTTTATTCATTTTTTTGGTTACGCGGCTCGGACCTGTAATTTTCACTCTGCCGTCGTAAGCCCATGGGCTATATTCAAGAATGCTCGTCAAATCCCGGCCGGTGGAGATTCTCCACCGTCGTACCTCCACTGGTGACATCTACAAGAACTGCCCCGACTGGTGGATATTTGACAGTCGTACCAACACAAGCGAGCCCAAAGCGGCATCAGTATTTTTACTGTTTTATACATATCTAATACATTTTACTAGTGAAATTGATCATTTCTGACATTAAAATAATAGCTTAGTTAGTGTTCGCCACTTGTCTGAGGCGTTGGTGCAGAAAAAATGGGCCCGAATTATGCTTGCGAGTACATTTGAAGGGCCCGCCAGTATTGCTCCACACAATGGCTGACCTCCATCCTCCCGCCACTGCCTGGCTTCCTCACAACTTCACACACCTATATAAGGCCTCCTGGACCTGATTTTACCTTAACTATGACACGTGTGCATTCACAAGGTATGCATGTTACTCTCGGTTGTGTTGAAAACTCACCTGTAATGGTCTGGGAAGAAATAGGCTGGAATAAGGCAGAGCGGGATGGAGGTGGGATGTGCAATCAGCTGACTCAATGCAACCAGTGGAGCGCGACGAGTCGATGTTTTCAAAGGATTCCTGTATGCCGCGGCCCGACACAACGAGTGGAGAAAAGTTCTTGAATATAGCCCAATGTATACATATATATATACACATATGTATATATATATATATGTATATATATATATATGTATACGTATAGTTTTTTCCACTACTACTACTACTGTTATATATGTATACTAACCGCAAAGCCGCCCTCCAGGCGGACTTCGGCCCACCACCTGTGTTTGGTGGGCCTTCGGCCCACCAAACATGGACTCTCCAGATAGCCCCTTCTAACTTTCCTGAAATCATGGATGTAGAAATGTATGTATTCCCCCACCCATTCACTCACCCATTACCCATCACCCCCCACCCATTCACTCACCCATTACCCATCACCCCCCACCCATTCACTCACCCATTTCCCATCACCCCCCCACCGATTCACTCACCCATTACCCATCACCCCCACCCATTCACTCACCCATTACCCATCACCACACACCCATTCACTCACCCATTACCCATCACCCCCCACCCCATTCACTCACCCATTACCCATCACCTCCCACCCATTCACTCACCCATTACCCATCACCACACACCATTCACTCACCCATTACCCATCACCCCCCACCTATTCCTCACCCATCACCCATCACCCCCAACCCATCACCCCCCACCCATTCACTCACCCATCACCCCACACCCATTACCCATCACCCCACCATTCACTCACCCATTACCCATCACCCTACATCAAGGCTTCCTCATTCTCGAAACCCACTTTTGTTTTCACAATTCTCGCTAATAGGCTGCTAAAAAAAAGAAAAACAAAAGTGATCGGATCATCTCATAAGTGTGCTTATGACCTTCCCCTGGTCAACCTGATTCCAAAAATGTGCCATATGAGGTGTATGCGCCACAGGGGGCGGAACCTATACCACACACACACACACCACACACACACACACACAGACAGACAGACACACACTTTCGCTATATTATTATAGAAGATATATATATATATATATATATATATATATATATATATATATATATATATATATATATATACATATATATATATATATATACATATATATATATATAATACATATATATATATATACATATATATATATATATATATATATATAATATACATATATATATATACATATACATATATATATATATATTATATATATAGATATATATATATATATACATATATATATATATATACATATATATATATAACATATATAATATACATATTATATATACATATATATATATACATATATATCTATATATATATATATATATATATATATCTATAACAATATAAGCGAAAGTGTGTCTGTGTGTGTGTGGTATAGGTTCCGCCCCCCGTGGCGCAAACACCTCATATGGCACATTTTTGGAATCAGGTTGACCAGGGGAAGGTCATAAGCCCACTTATGAGATGATCCGATCACTTTTTTTTTTTTTTTTTTTTTTTTAGCAGCCTATTAGCGAGAATTGTGAAAACAAAAGTGGGTTGCGAGAATTAGAGAGAACTGCAACTCCGAAATGCCAGTGGTCGCTGGCAGTTTTAACTCACAATTTGGTGAAAAGTTGGTCAACTTGAAAGAAAAATATGGGCTTATTCCACTGCACTTAAAACACACAAGTATAATATTAAGAACGATTTTCTTCTATATGTATATTGTATAGAAGCCTGATTCTGTAAAACATTGTATATAACCAAATAACCAAGGAGGTTATAGTTGAGGAGGCGAGGTAAATGCTACTCTATGATATTATATAGTCAATAACGAATGTTTAGAAGTTATCTATACCTAATCAGTCATATTTTCCTGCTATTATTGTGTATCAATCAGATAGAAAGCCTGGAAGTGCAATGAGTCGACGCGTGAAGTCGTAATGTTTTGATTCATCGCCCCCCACATCTCCCCGCCACCACTCCCCGCCGCGGCACGGTCGCCTCCACATTATAACCTACATTGTCGCAGCAACAAGCCGATTTCGGCATTCTTTATTCTTCGTTTTCTAAGGCTTTGGCTTATTGTATTTTGACAAGCGTTTGTCCAGACCAGCAGTATCTGTCCTTAGAAACAGTGTGAACAATCGCCCCAAATTTTACATGCCACAATATACATTTAAATATATTAAGCTTTGTCTACTCGAGGCGAGTAATTTTCATTAATTGCTATTATAGAACTTCCATCGTAATGCTGTCATCCATATATTAAGTAGAACAACAGAAGACTATATTTTTGGTATTCATAGGCGGTGGCTCAATGTTTATCGGCGGGGGGGGGGGGGGGGGGAAAAAAGAAATTAATTTATGAAAAATATTCGCGGAGACAAAACACAGTAGCCAACCGTTGAGTTAAAACTGCCCACGACCAAGGCATTTCCCTCGAGTTTCATATCATTGGAATTGAGGAAGCCTTTGATGTAGGGTGATGGGTAATGGGGAGTGAATGGGTGGGGGTATGGTAATTGGTGTGGGGTGCATGGTTGATGAATGGGTGGTTGTGATGGGTTTGGTGTGTGATTGGGTGATGTGTGATGTGAATAGGTTGGTGGGGTGCTGGGTAATGTGTGATTGATGGGTTTGTGGGTGATGGTTAATGTTGATTGAATGTGGTGTGGTTGACTGGGTTAATGGGTGATTGAATGGGTGGGGGGTGATGGGTAATGGGTTCGTGAATGGGTGTGTGGTTATGGGTAATGTTGATTGAATGGGTGGTGGTTGATGGGTCATGGGTGAGTGAATGGTGGGGGGTGAGGGTAATGGATTGAGTGAATGGGTGGGGGTGATGGGTAATGGGTTGAGTGACTGGGTGGGGGTGATGGGTATGGGTGAGTGAATGGTGGGGGGTGATGGGTACTGGTAGTGATGGTGGGGGGATACATACATTTCTACATCCATATTTCAGGAAAGTTGAAAAGGGGCTATCTGGAGAGTCATGTTTTGGTGGCCCGAAGCCCACCAAAACACAGGTGGTGGGCCGAGCCCACCATGCCCTCCGCAGGAGCTAGCCAAAAAGTCCGCCCGGGAGGGCGGCTTTTGCGGCTAGTCTATACATTATAGATATACATAATATACATATATATATACATTTATCTAGAGATATATCTAATATATATACTATATATATTATATATATATATATATAGATACATATATATATATAGATATATATATAATAATATATATATACATATATATATACATATATATATATATATATATATATATATATAATATACATAATATATATATATATATATATATATATATCTATATATACATATTATACTATATATATATACATAGATAATATAATCTATATGATATATATAATATATATATATATATATATCTCGATATATTATATATATATTATAGCTATATATATATATATATACATATTCTATATATCTATATACATATCTCTATCCATCATATATCTATATCTATCTCTAATATATCTCTTCTACATATATACCTATCTATTCTCTCTCTATTTCTATATATCTATCTATCTCTATATATATACATTTATATATCCATCTATATATATATATCTCTATCATATATAATATATTCTCTATATCTACTTCTCCTATCTATCTCTCCCTCTATCTCTCTATATATCGCTTCTCTCTATCTCCCTCTCTAGCTATCTCTCTATCCTCAGCTCTCTCTGTATCTTATGTATCTCTCTCTCTCTACTCTCTATATCTCTCTCTACTCTCTCTCCTCTCTGTG